>QRFB01005526.1:14846-35065 GCA_008931105.1 Oenanthe javanica
ACAATGCCAAAGCTTTCACCGTAGATGACATGAAAACTGAGCAAAAGCAAGAGGCACTCCCGAGAAATCACTCTCTTACTTCATTCAACAAAAAATCTTCTTCTCCCACCGCACTCAGCCTACTCCTCAAGTCATCAATCTTCAAGGAACTGGTGGAGAAGAACTCCCTTAATAACGAAGAGAATGTTGTGGACGAAATAACAAACCAGCCACAAATGAGCAGCGATGATGAGTTTGGTGAGGTAGTTTATGATGGAATTAATGGCGATATCCCGTTTTCATTATCTTCTACTACTGATCACGGTTTTGAGTTTCAAGGACAGTTCAGCTTTAGTAGCCTGCTAGGGACATTGCTATAGATAAAGCTTGTTATGATTGATTATTAGCTTAATTTGATACCTCATAATCTTCAATATTATGTCAAATTTACGGGAAGAGTTGTTATGAGTGTATTCAATCACATCTATGTCTGGGAAGAAACTGAAACTTTCACTGTACATATATAAATCAGAAGATATCATTCCTTCCTTGTTATTCTTTTAACTTGACTTGGACAAGCGTCATATTCTTCGATTAATGTCTATCAAGTTTGAACATGATTCAGGAACGAAAATTTGGCAGATTGATTTGTATGATAAACCTACGCAAAGAATGTCGATTCTAGGTCACCTGTTCTTGTATAGTATTGTGGCCGGATGCAAATGGTGAATAACTCGCATATTCAACAGGAAACAAAAAAGAGGAAAGTGTATATTACTTAATTTTAATTACCACAATATGTAAAAGGTAAGAGTGAAGAAAGTAGGATAACGTAAATTTATGTGTAAAGGTTTGCAAAGAAAATGGGTACGATTGAGTCCAATTTGCGAGACTAAATTCTGATTTAAATTAGTATTCTAACATTCCACCCAGACGAAATGGAAAATCAATATTATAAAAGAGAAAATTTAGAATTCTTCTTTTCAACGTGTGAAATGCAATAATTACTCAGTTGCATGTTCATTTATGCAAGAAAAATTAGAAGCAGCCTATGAATGATGTTTGCATCTTCCACATGTTCCTCGTTAATGCAAATTTGGCAGGACACTTGATGTTCATTAGAGAGTAATGGTTGTTTAAGCTAAAGCTATGAAGCCTTAACCCCTACACACACCTAAATTCAATTAACTGCACTTCCTGCTAAAGTATGGATATATATTTCTAAAAACCAAACACATTAATATGATTGACTAAAAAAATGTCATACATCAAGTGTGAAAAACGTAGATTAGCTCAGTTGGTAAGAGAAGTGGAAGTTATTCTACAGGGGTGAAGGCAGTCCATAACCCGAGATTTGAAATCCCACGTTAATGTGGAGGGGTGGGGACAGTCCATAACCCGAGGTTTGAAATTCCGCATTAACGTGGGGTAGTTCCTCGTTAAAAAAAATGTAGATACCTAGCATACAGATTGCATGTACCTACTGCACTAAGAACTCTACTCACTAAACCAGAAAACAAGGCCCTTCTCTACTGTCCAGCTTGTAATCAGTTCCTTGCTCTTCCGCTAAGATTAAAGATAGACACTTCAACAAAGAGCGGAGGAGATGCCACACCATTCAATAATTCAGGTAATAAGAGGAGTGGTCAGTGGAGGGAGGGTTCAACCTGTATGCGCATGACACATGCAAAAGCCTTAAATACAGAATTCATATCTAAAGGAAGTGCAGTTAATTTAAAAACCCTCGACTGCAAATCAACTTAATTATTATACATCGCAAGATTAAACCACCTCCCTCTTTGCAGCCACATAAAAGGATTTAACCAAGTTCCTAAGCCACAGCCACAAGTCTGCACCTTTACATATAAATGTGGAATAACAGAACAAGACAATATATACAGTTATACACCCCCTAATCTTTTATTTACCACTCCACTAGCAAATGAAATAAGGATAATGAGGTTCTCCTTACATATCCAATTCGAAGATGGTCACATGGCTAACAACTTCAAATGCCACACACTAATTGTATGAATGTATCAAATTCATGCCACGGATTTTAATTTATTGAAATCGGTTCAGAAACCAAAAAGATTGCATGATCCAACCACTATATTATTCAGGTGCTTAAATCGGAACAAGACATAAACACATCCATATCTAAGCAATATCAATAATTCTATTTAACCAGAATTAATATCAAGAACCCTAAAACTCCAGCGTCCAGCCCCGCTTCTAAATCATACCATTAGATGTTAAACTACTAGGCAATACAATCTGATTCGAGAGTTATTATTGGTCCAAGCATTTTCTTTCCTAGAGTCATGTTCAGCATTCTTCATCTCTATTTTGTTCAGATTCTCCTTCTATGATTTCTATCTCAATCGCTTCAGTCTGGTTTTGGCTTAGTGAGTCAATCTGTTGGTATAAATAAGCAACATGTTGGTGTTGATATGTTATTCTTACTTTTACTAATATAGTGAACAAAAAATAGTGAGCACTGAGGTTTTCGTCCACACTATATTTGCTTTTTCTTTTCTTTTAAAAAATATATCTAAGATGGGGTTTAATATATTTAGGTGGCAAAATAGAATCCTACATGAATGGTGGTCGAATGGAATAAATCAAGCATGTTGATTTTGGATTGAGTTATAAGTTAATTTTTATGATCTAGGTTTCAGTAAATGTGATTTGTGATAGTTGTGCAAATGAGGATAACAAGTTTTTTTTTTAATTTTTTAGATTTCCTAATGTTAACACAAAACTTGTGAATATAATAGGATTATATAAATATGTTATACAGTAAAATTGTAGAAACTATATATGACAACATATTATATGAAAAAAAAAGTCAAAAGATGGGAGCACATGTTTATTTTAAGAAGAGTTCCCTACAAAATATACTCTGGGAAGGGATATTTGTACAGTGGGAGCCAATAGGAATTACTATATCCTAATTTCAGATCTTTCTATTACTTTCTAGTTTCTACAACCAAATGGCTTTAATTTGTTAAGTAGATGCTAATCTTAGCTTTTTATATAATAAGAAATGACTTTCTAATACTATGTGTAACTCTTTGTTGTTTTAGGATCTATCTGTGCATAAATGGTGGCTAACATGTCTCTAGTCGTATCTCCTTGTTTCTACCAAAATGTTGGAATCCTAATTCCAGCATAACACCCCCTCACAAGTTTCATTAGTATATACTATATCATAATTACTAAGGCTGATTTTGTATTTGAAAAATGGTTACACATATAAAGTAGGACAATAGTGAGCAAGTTAATTACATCGAAAGCAGATGAAGGCTTGTAGCGAAATGCCAAAATTACAATGAAACAATACAAGCAAGTGTCTCGAGAACTATCATGTCTATACGTAAGATGTACAAGAGCATACAACCACATTAATGCTATCATGAGGATCTAACTATAAAAAAACAATCATTATATATTTTGCAGTTAGGCCTTGAGCAGAAAGAAAAATTTTCCAAAAAATATATTCTTCTATCCAACTGATATATTTTGTATGCTGCCACTGTGATGTTAGAAGCAGATTCTATTCAGAACTTCGAGGTACCGAATCTCATGGTATTCAGATATTAAAATATATGGCTGGCCAAAGTTTATTGTTATTCGTATAGAGAGTCATTTAAGTTTCGACTTTCAAATAGTATAACTATAGACCTGAAAGGAGTTAAAACCTACACACAGAAGCAAAGAAAAAAAACTACCAATTATGAATCAAACAACTAAGATTCAATCACTGGCTGTATCGTATATGCGTTTTTAGGTTTCCACCATATAATCACATTGCAGAAATCCCTATCAAAAAAAATTTAGTTGGCTAAAAAGAAGATCTCAATATGATGGCACCGTGTGGCCGTGTGGCCGTGTGGGTGTGTATTACCATGTTATATATCATAATGAAAAGAGCTTACTTTAGAGGTCCAGATCTTGTGTAGCTCACTAGTCACTACCAAAACTAACTACAGAGTACAGATATTATCATAGTACAATGCAAGATGGAAGATATTTCAGAAAAGAGTATACCAACGGAAGTTTTGGAGTCAAAAGTAGCTTTTTTACAGCAGATAAAAACAAATTAGCAAGAAGTCAACGAGGCTAGTTTATACTAATTTATCCGAGTGCTAGCTGCTGACCTTGAGACCTTCTCTCGTACAGGAAATACAGGTGGTCTGTGATTTCAATAGTTACAGACTTCTGGTATAAAAGCTTCAAAACTGCTTCCTTTTATTTCTGAATAATTTCTCTCTTTGTGTGTACGCATAAATGAGAACAAAACATATCACTACAGGAGTAGCAAGAGACCCCCATGGAATTGGTGGATCTGAGAAGCAAACAAGCGATGCCTCTACGTCTTGAGAAGCAGTATACACCAGAGAATGGATAGAATAAAGATCGTGGTCGGAAGACTTTACAAAATACAAAGCCATTTCAAAGTCAAAATGTGATAATGCAGAAACCGCTTTTTCCAGCTTGTACTTGAACAAGTTCCACCTCTGTATAAATTCAGCATGTTGATTCTGTTTAAGAAGCTTTCTTTCCCCACCATGTGCTGCTATCGAGNAATGTGATAATGCAGAAACTGCTTTTTCCAGCTTGTACTTGAACAAGTTCCACCTCTGTATAAACTCAGCATGTTGATTCTGTTTAAGAAGCTTTCTTTCCCCACCATGTGCTGCTATCGAGTCAATAACATCAATAGCACTTGTAATGCTGTAATTTAATGATGTCAGAAGAACATTCCTCCTAGCTGCATCTTTCTGTACAAAAGATAGTGAAGTGATCTCTGAGAAGGGCCCAAATGGTGTCTGCCCTACACTCCACGTATAGTCTACCAAAGTAGTATTGTGCCTAGGGCTCCACAACAAATGCGTGGGAGACACTCCCCACATACTCTGCAAAATTGAACCAACAAGCGGTCTCTCTAATTCACGAGTCTGTGTAAACACATGACGCCCATTGCAACTATAATCGCTCACAGTCTGTGTATTCTTTGTTCTAACAGCAATCACCATGTCTTTAAATGCAACAGACTGATGATACCGATCAAGCAACAAAATGTTAGTCAGGTCCAAATCAAAAACATAGACAGGTAGAACCCTGCCATAGTCATCCTCAAACGGAAGTTTTGCTAACCTCTGCATCTCTTCTGCAGAATCAGATAAAATCTGGTGCAATCGTTTAGAATCCAAATACTCGCTAACAATCAAAGTGTAATTATCAAACAAATACCTAGAAGTATAAGCAGTAGTCGACCGCGATACAGCAAAAGAACACATCGCACACTCTTGTAAACTAACTTCATAATTCTTAAACTTCAATGACTGATCACCTAACAACAATCCACCATCACGAACCTCTTCCATAAAAGTCCTCTCAATCAACTTCAGATCAAGACCTTGACTATCCTTATTATTCGAATGTATATGAACAATCTGAACAAGTAAAGAGTTCTCAAACGGAACAGGAATTCTCAAAGAGGGCACAAGAAGTACCTGATAAGCACTCGAAATCAGTGAAGCCAAGTCAGCCAACAACGCTTTCTGCGACTTAGGCCTTCCATGTAAAGCTGCCAAAGGATGAAACTCTCCTCTAGGTAAAACCCCATCACCCGATAAAGCCGGACCATAATCCACAGGTCCAGCAGCTAAATCAATCCACAAGTACCTATCTTTCCCAGTCCAAACAGTCCCCAAACACTTGGCATACGCAGGCGAAGAATCCCCATACCCATAATTATACGCATAAGTCTTCGTCTGGGCACCTAAATTCAACAAATATACATAAACCCCTTCATGGGGTTTCTGCTTTTCAAAATCTTTCTTCACAATTTCATCGACAATGGAATGATCAATCGAAACCAACGGAGACCTTAGCGAAGCCGGGGTTTTCAAGATTTCATTTTTAAGGGCATCTGACAAAAGACTAGACAAAGAAGAAGGTGAATGTGATATATCTATATGTAAGGAATGTGATATAGATAAATGATGGTGTTGATGTGATAATGGGGCAATGATCTGAAACTTATCTGAAGTGACAGCTGCAGATATGAAGGATGAGAGGAGAGTGGAGGATGAAGATGGGAAAGTGGGGCCCACAAGCTTGACTGAGATGGGTATGTTGAGTTTGAGGGAGAGAAGAGAGGAGAGAGATGGTGAGTGGAGAGAGGAGAGAGAGAGTGATTTCTTGATGGAGGGTGGGAGAGAGAGGAAGGAATCATTGGTGGCTTTTGGGTCAATACGTGATTGTTGGGAGAGAAATGAATCTAAACCTAGTATTGGGGCTGCAGTGGTGATGGTGGTGATGAGGAGGAGCACGGCGGTGGCGGTGATGGTGGTGTGTTTGATCATTGTTTGCCTAACAGAGAGATCGGGGGAGATGAGTCGAGTCGAGTCGAGTCTTGTTTGTTTACTCCTTCAGTCCTTCCTTGTAAATGGGGTGGTAACTTTTTGATTCAAAGTTACCGTGCAGTAATAACTAATACAAAATTGAGACCTACCTTGTGACGTGTAGAGATCTAGGACCATTACGTTGTATTGAAATTGTAAAATGCCATTGTTTTCTTATTTAATTTGAGGACGACTTTTTATAATTTGTAAATGTATCTTACATGTTTTTTTTTGTTAAATTGATGAGTGGTTGTTTTTTTTGTGGTTGGATGGTTTTCGATAAAAATGAAATCATTTGAATCACGTATATCCTAATAATGCAGTAAAGGATTGGCTCATTTTATGATAGTAAATTTTCCATGTATTTAAAGTTTCAGAATAAGATATAGTATTTAATTAATTAAAATTAAAGATATGTTGTTGTTTTTTTGTTTTTTGACAGGATATATGTATGTTGTTATGTAGACTGGAATCCTCATTTTGTGTTTGATCTGATGATTTACTTGATTGGAATGGGTAAATACATTCTCATGGACACATGTTTGTTATTTTCTCAACAATCCATACATCCGCAATGATCAGGCTATTATTGTGTTCAACAGAATCAGTACAAGAATTTAAATTCCAAAAATTGAACCAGCCTCACTTTCATTTGCTAAGACAGTAGCATTGACCATTGTCCAAGTCCCACAAACATGGCTTGTAGTTGTAGTGGTAGATCAACACTCTTTAGGAGAAGAACAATACAAAGCATATAAAATGTTATACATCAGATCAGAACTGAAATTCGCTGCTTGTAACACTTCCGCAATATATGCTTTCGCAACTTTTAAAGTGCAGCCTCGGAGTGTCTGTATCCTTTATAGATTCGGCAACTGAACTGATCATACTCTTTTCAGTTAAAAACTCTTGAGACACCTCTAGCATTGTTGGCCGAAGCTTTTGGTCTAAAGATAGACATGCTGATGCCAGATTGAGTACCAACATGATATCTTGATCTTGTTCATTTGTTGGATGGGGAAGGCGTGAGTCCAGCACTTCAAGTGAAATATTTCTTTGAGCAGACTGGAAAGACTTTAAAGTTGACAGAAGCTCTCCTGGATGCCTTCCCATCATAGTTTCGAGTGCCACTACCCCAAAGCTATATACATCACATTTTTCATTTACGTGCATGGTGTATGCAAGCTCTGTAGAATCAATAGGCATTACCATAAGAAAGTTGCCAATGACAGAAATCTGGAAAGAAATATAAGAATTAGAAAACGTGAGTTCACCTGGAGCAATGTAGCCACAAGTGCCTGCAAGTATGGTTTGGTTAGATGAGTCAGGGCTTAGGAATCTTGCTGCACCAAANCCCGATAAAGCCGGACCATAATCCACAGGTCCAGCAGCTAAATCAATCCACAAGTACCTATCTTTCCCAGTCCAAACAGTCCCCAAACACTTGGCATACGCAGGCGAAGAATCCCCATACCCATAATTATACGCATAAGTCTTCGTCTGGGCACCTAAATTCAACAAATATACATAAACCCCTTCATGGGGTTTCTGCTTTTCAAAATCTTTCTTCACAATTTCATCGACAATGGAATGATCAATCGAAACCAACGGAGACCTTAGCGAAGCCGGGGTTTTCAAGATTTCATTTTTAAGGGCATCTGACAAAAGACTAGACAAAGAAGAAGGTGAATGTGATATATCTATATGTAAGGAATGTGATATAGATAAATGATGGTGTTGATGTGATAATGGGGCAATGATCTGAAACTTATCTGAAGTGACAGCTGCAGATATGAAGGATGAGAGGAGAGTGGAGGATGAAGATGGGAAAGTGGGGCCCACAAGCTTGACTGAGATGGGTATGTTGAGTTTGAGGGAGAGAAGAGAGGAGAGAGATGGTGAGTGGAGAGAGGAGAGAGAGAGTGATTTCTTGATGGAGGGTGGGAGAGAGAGGAAGGAATCATTGGTGGCTTTTGGGTCAATACGTGATTGTTGGGAGAGAAATGAATCTAAACCTAGTATTGGGGCTGCAGTGGTGATGGTGGTGATGAGGAGGAGCACGGCGGTGGCGGTGGCGGTGGCGGTGGCGGTGGCGGTGATGGTGGTGTGTTTGATCATTGTTTGCCTAACAGAGAGATTGGGGGACATGAGTCGAGTCGAGTTGAGTCTTGTTTGTTTACTCCTTCAGTCCTTCCTTGTAAATGGGGTGGTAACTTTTTGATTCAAAGTTACTGTGCAGTAATAACCAATACAAAATTGAGACCTACCTTGTGACGTGTAGAGATCTAGGACCATTACGTTGTATTGAAATTGTAAAATGTCTTGTTTGCTTTTTTCCATTGTTTTCTTATTTAATTTGACGACGACTTTTTAGAATTTGTAAATGTATCTTACATGTTTTTTTTTGTTAAATTGATGAGTGGTTGTTTTTTTTGAGGTTGGATGGTTTTCGATAAAAATGAAATCATTTGAATCACGTATATCCTAATAATGCAGTAAAGGATTGGCTCATTTTATGATAGTAAATTTTTCATGTATTTAAAGTTTCAGAATAAGATATAGTTTTTAATTAATTAAAATTAAAGATATGTTGTTTTTTTTTGTTTTTTGACAGGATATATGTATGTTGTTATGTAGACTGGAATCCTCATTTTGGTTTGATCTGATGATTTACTTGATTGGAATGGGTAAATACATTCTCATGGACACATGTTTGTTATTTTCTCAACAATCCATACGTCCGCAATGATCAGGCTATTATTGTGTTCAACAGAATCAGTACAAGAATTTAAATTCCAAAAATTGAACCAGCCTCACTTTCATTTGCTAAGACAGTAGCATTGACCATTGTCCAAGTCCCACAAACATGGCTTGTAGTTGTAGTGGTAGATCAACACTCTTTAGGAGAAGAACAATACAAAGCATATAAAATGTTATACATCAGATCAGAACTGAAATTCGCTGCTTGTAACACTTCCGCAATATATGCTTTCGCAACTTTTAAAGTGCAGCCTCGGAGTATCTGTATCCTTTATAGATTCGGCAACTGAACTGATCATACTCTTTTCAGTTAAAAACTCTTGAGACACCTCTAGCATTGTTGGCCGAAGCTTTTGGTCTAAAGATAGACATGCTGATGCCAGATTGAGTACCAACATGATATCTTGATCTTGTTCATTTGTTGGATGGGGAAGGCGTGAGTCCAGCACTTCAAGTGAAATATTTCTTTGAGCAGACTGGAAAGACTTTAAAGTTGACAGAAGCTCTCCTGGATGCCTTCCCATCATAGTTTCGAGTGCCACTACCCCAAAGCTATATACATCACATTTTTCATTTACGTGCATGGTGTATGCAAGCTCTGTAGAATCAATAGGCATTACCATAAGAAAGTTGCCAATGACAGAAATCTGGAAAGAAATATAAGAATTAGAAAACGTGAGTTCACCTGGAGCAATGTAGCCACAAGTGCCTGCAAGTATGGTTTGGTTAGATGAGTCAGGGCTTAGGAATCTTGCTGCACCAAANTCGTCTGGGCACCTAAATTCAACAAATATACATAAACCCCTTCATGGGGTTTCTGCTTTTCAAAATCTTTCTTCACAATTTCATCGACAATGGAATGATCAATCGAAACCAACGGAGACCTTAGCGAAGCCGGGGTTTTCAAGATTTCATTTTTAAGGGCATCTGACAAAAGACTAGACAAAGAAGAAGGTGAATGTGATATATCTATATGTAAGGAATGTGATATAGATAAATGATGGTGTTGATGTGATAATGGGGCAATGATCTGAAACTTATCTGAAGTGACAGCTGCAGATATGAAGGATGAGAGGAGAGTGGAGGATGAAGATGGGAAAGTGGGGCCCACAAGCTTGACTGAGATGGGTATGTTGAGTTTGAGGGAGAGAAGAGAGGAGAGAGATGGTGAGTGGAGAGAGGAGAGAGAGAGTGATTTCTTGATGGAGGGTGGGAGAGAGAGGAAGGAATCATTGGTGGCTTTTGGGTCAATACGTGATTGTTGGGAGAGAAATGAATCTAAACCTAGTATTGGGGCTGCAGTGGTGATGGTGGTGATGAGGAGGAGCACGGCGGTGGCGGTGATGGTGGTGTGTTTGATCATTGTTTGCCTAACAGAGAGATCGGGGGAGATGAGTCGAGTCGAGTCGAGTCTTGTTTGTTTACTCCTTCAGTCCTTCCTTGTAAATGGGGTGGTAACTTTTTGATTCAAAGTTACCGTGCAGTAATAACTAATACAAAATTGAGACCTACCTTGTGACGTGTAGAGATCTAGGACCATTACGTTGTATTGAAATTGTAAAATGCCATTGTTTTCTTATTTAATTTGAGGACGACTTTTTATAATTTGTAAATGTATCTTACATGTTTTTTTTTGTTAAATTGATGAGTGGTTGTTTTTTTTGTGGTTGGATGGTTTTCGATAAAAATGAAATCATTTGAATCACGTATATCCTAATAATGCAGTAAAGGATTGGCTCATTTTATGATAGTAAATTTTCCATGTATTTAAAGTTTCAGAATAAGATATAGTATTTAATTAATTAAAATTAAAGATATGTTGTTGTTTTTTTGTTTTTTGACAGGATATATGTATGTTGTTATGTAGACTGGAATCCTCATTTTGTGTTTGATCTGATGATTTACTTGATTGGAATGGGTAAATACATTCTCATGGACACATGTTTGTTATTTTCTCAACAATCCATACATCCGCAATGATCAGGCTATTATTGTGTTCAACAGAATCAGTACAAGAATTTAAATTCCAAAAATTGAACCAGCCTCACTTTCATTTGCTAAGACAGTAGCATTGACCATTGTCCAAGTCCCACAAACATGGCTTGTAGTTGTAGTGGTAGATCAACACTCTTTAGGAGAAGAACAATACAAAGCATATAAAATGTTATACATCAGATCAGAACTGAAATTCGCTGCTTGTAACACTTCCGCAATATATGCTTTCGCAACTTTTAAAGTGCAGCCTCGGAGTGTCTGTATCCTTTATAGATTCGGCAACTGAACTGATCATACTCTTTTCAGTTAAAAACTCTTGAGACACCTCTAGCATTGTTGGCCGAAGCTTTTGGTCTAAAGATAGACATGCTGATGCCAGATTGAGTACCAACATGATATCTTGATCTTGTTCATTTGTTGGATGGGGAAGGCGTGAGTCCAGCACTTCAAGTGAAATATTTCTTTGAGCAGACTGGAAAGACTTTAAAGTTGACAGAAGCTCTCCTGGATGCCTTCCCATCATAGTTTCGAGTGCCACTACCCCAAAGCTATATACATCACATTTTTCATTTACGTGCATGGTGTATGCAAGCTCTGTAGAATCAATAGGCATTACCATAAGAAAGTTGCCAATGACAGAAATCTGGAAAGAAATATAAGAATTAGAAAACGTGAGTTCACCTGGAGCAATGTAGCCACAAGTGCCTGCAAGTATGGTTTGGTTAGATGAGTCAGGGCTTAGGAATCTTGCTGCACCAAAATCAGCAACAAATGCTTCCAGTTTGGAGTTCAACAAAATGTTATTGCTTGATATATCACGGTGAACCATAGGCAGAGGACAGTCATGATGCATATAAGATAATGCCAGTGCAATACCTTTAACAATGTCCACCCTTTTACTCCAATCTAATTTGATTGCTTCAGCATCATCTCTTAACATACAAAATAAGCTTCCATTTTCCATGAATTCATAGATCAGAAACATGCATTGGTTGTGCAAGCAGAATCCATAAAGTTTCACAATATTCTTATGCATTACATTTGTTAATACTTGCACCTCATTCCTGAAACTCTTGTCAAAAACTGGATCATCGGCTTCTATCCGGTGAAGTTTTTTGACGGCCACTACTTTCCCATTTGACAATCTCGCTTCATAAACACTGCCATAGCCACCAGTTCCAATGCAATATCTCAAATCAAAGTCATTTGTTGCTTTAATGATGTCCTCATATGCAATTTTTCCATCAAAATTCCATACCGATAATACATCTCCATTTTTCATATTCTGGGCCTGACTTTGGTGTTTTGTAAACCTACGCCAGTAACATAAAACAAGAGCAAGCATTGCGAATGGCATAGATATACAGATAGGAAGAACAATGTAGAGAGTGTTCAGGACTTTCTTTTCTTTTTTGTAGTGTATGATGCTATTGCTATATTGGCTGTTTGTAGTACTCTTTTGACAGGTCTTCACAAGGTCCAGAGAATTATGGCTGAGGTCAAATGAGGATTCCTCACACAAGTAGCACAGGCAGGCAGGCACTGTGCCATAAAGATGATTTGATGAGAGATTGAGAAACATCAAATGCGACAAATTCATGAGGTTTGTAGGCACTGATCCGCTTAAGTTGTTAATATTTAAAGCTAAGTAAATTAGAGAGCTGCACAATCCAAGTTCATTTGGGATGTTTCCACTAAGCAGATTCTTGGAGAGGTCTAGATGTTGCAAGTGACAGTATCTAAAAACTGGTATCTTTCCTGAAAGTTGGTTTGAGTGTAAAATAAGTGTGCGGAGATTCGAAAGCCTGCCAATCTCAGGTGGTAGCAAACCGTTAAGGTGGTTTGAAGATAGGTTAAGAAAGGTCAGACTACTTAAATTACCAATGGAGGGAGGAATAGTACCAACAAGCTCGTTATTTGTGAGACTTAAAAAATTTAAATTTGTTAACCGCATAAGTGTTAGAGGAATGGATCCATTCAACTTGTTCCTTCCAAGTTCCAAGTAAATAATCTTTATTAAACGACCTAAAGATGAAGGGATCGGACCATAAAGCTTATTACCATTTAAGCTCAAACTTACAATATTATTCAGGTTCCCCAGTTCAGGAGGAATAGAGCCTTGCAATTGATTGTAAGCAAGATCCAGAAGAGTCAGATTAAGTAGTTTGCCCAGAGTCCGGGGGACTGAACCGTAATATTGACTGCGACTCAGCCTTAGCACCCCGAGGTTTCTTAAATTACCTAGTTCCAATGGTAAAGTGCAATTAAAAGGATTGGAACTAAGGTCTATGTAGTTAAGATTTTCCAAAGAACCCAATGTTGCAGGTATTGGACCTGTGAGATTGTTTCTCCTTAGAACAAGACTAACCAACTTGGTCATATTTCCCATTCCCAAGGGGATGAGACCTTTGAGTTGATTTTCTCCAAGGTTCAGATCAGACAAACTACCATTTAAAAGCATCAAAGTAGATGGAATTGGACCCGTAAACGTGTTTTCATCAATATGAAGATGTGTCAAATGGATCAATGATCCAAAAGTGGAAGGAATTTGACCAACAAATTCGTTTCGACCAAGGTCCAAAAAGGCAAGATTCTTGAGATTATAGCCCATCTGCGAGGGGATGGAACCGCTAAGATAATTATCAGAGACGTCAAGCCATGTTAGCTGAGTGAGATTAGTCAAGAAAATAAGTAGCTGACCTGTGAGAAGATTCTGTGAGAGATCAAGATAAGCGAGTTTCGAAAGGGTACCAGTTTGATAATTGAGAGAGCTCCCATTGAGGCTACAGGACCGGAGATCTAGGCTTTTAAGGCTTGTAAGAGTCGAAAAGTTGAGATTACCGAGTTCAAGTCCTACATAAAGGCCACTCAAATTTATACCAGTGACACTTCCTGCGCCATTGCAACTGATGCCTTGCCATGTACAATGACTTTGATTAGTGTTTACAGGAGTATTGAATCTTCCCCACCAACCACTCTCAAGTAGAGCTCGCGCCTCTGCTGAAGAATTGGTGGATTTGATATCTGAAGCCATGCTACTTGCTACAATTGTGCAAACTAGTACTGAAACAATAACTGAGAAAGACATCGATCATGCATGCAAAATCGTTACCGAGAATTGTAATGGGTTACAATGGCTGCCATATTAGTGTTTTGCTATTTAGGAAGTAATGTTTTTTTATACATGGTTTTTTTCCAATTATAATTTATACAGGTTGACTAAAATTGTGAATGAAGATATATTTGTCTAATTGCTGCATTATTATTACTAGTATGGAGCATATAAATGTCACTGGCATACAACTAACCCGTAGGTGTTTTCTTGTGCAGTTTGCAACAGGTTTATTGAAAATTTGACACATGATCCAAGCACACATAACTACAAGTTGGCTGGCTGAGACTTGAGAGGCCGGGTCCCAACTCCCAAGGTATTCAAATACTCCCATAAATTTAGTGGTTGCTCTAAAAATATTCAAATTGCTACACATCAAGGAACAGTTTGTTTGAAAAGATGACAGGTAACCTGGCAAGCTAAAATAAGCACACACACCCTAAACCTTGTCAACCCAAACAAGTTTACATTTGCTTGTGTACATACTGAACCTTTTCAGTGACTTATGTTTCACTCCGATCACTCGGAATAAATAATTATACTATGGTAGACAAATAGTTACTGCATGTTACGCATGCTGAACGCCAACTCATTTATCCTCGAGAAACTAGATCTTATTATCTGTAGAGACTAATTCACTCGGAATTAGTGAGAATTAAGCGCGAAAATCACTAACTTTAAGTTGGAAGGGAATGTCCCGATCGAGGTGTTGAGATCGAAATCTAGTGGTTGCTCTGCATATTCAAATTGCTAAAGATCATAAACAGTTTGTTTGGATCAAAAAAGATGACAGCTAAATTGTCTCAATCTAATAACTTGACAAATACTCGCTGATAATTGCTTGCAGAACACCCTGAAACTTGTCAACGCCAACTCATCTATGAATTATTCTCAAGGGTCTATATCTGATTATTATATGTGCAAGACTAATTCAATATGGAAAAGGGTTATATTTAACCCCTATGGCTTTGGCAACTGCCATTGATCATAATCAAAAATCCATATTACTGAGATATAACACTGGATGCATGTGTGAAAGAGGGTACGTATTGACATACGTGCTAATTGATATTTTGACAATCACTTGTCTCCTATAAACAGAGATAATGTTGCATCAGATGATTTGTGCTGCTACTTGTTTGGCCTTTTTTTTTTTGCTAAATTTGTTTGGCCTATTTTGTCAACTAAGAATTTTGTTTGTACCCATTGATGTTAAGCAGGTCCAATTGAATGATATAACTGGTGCCGTAATATAAAACTGGATGTATAGATGTATAGAATAATCACTCAAATTCAATGCCATAATTGAATACAACTATTCTAAATTTGCAACCAAAAAATCAAAGGTCAAGTTGTATTAATTTATTTTGCGCATGCCATAGGATAATTACTCTGTTCGATCCGTGACATAAAACAATGAAAATTACTGGTACTGCGGAGTGATGACTAGCTTTAAAGCATTTCGGTAGGATTTGTGTTTGTCAATACATTTTGTCGATGTCATACCGAAATTATAGAAATTCTCAGCACTTGATTCAACAGTGCACTACAGCGCTTCTGCAAGATTTTATTAGTTGAAACTAATATGCAATTCAGCCAAAATATATTGGCACGTTTATTTTTACATATTACACGATCATTTGTGTTCGTACTTACAGTAATAGTTAATAAAAAAATCTTAATATTCTCTCTTGATAACAAATACTAGAATACAGATTTTTTTTAATAAATAACAAAAGAAGCTTATTTGAGAAAGCTGCCCACCGTGCAGTTTGAACAATTTGTCTCTGGCAACTTGCAACTATCAAACGACTGCCTTGGAATACATTTACAGGCAAACGATATGCCTCAAAAGTTGGTTCAAAAATACTGAAAAAGTAACTAAAATATGAAGACAACGCTGTCATGCACCCTGGACTTCTGGTTCTGAGCCACACACTCAGATATCCACATTAGGTTTCTGATCTCCTGCTCCCTTAACCTCATGTATGCAAAAAATACTGCATAGTGGAACTGCAGAGCACAAAGGATTCATATTCACCCGTAAATCAAGAATGCAATGAAAATAGACTTCTGAATTCATAGAACGCATTCAGCTGTTTCTGGAGTTTGTTGTCACAATATACAGACACAAATTTGCGCAGTTTCACAAGTACAAACCTGTTGCTCAAACGATAGGCAAAGTCTTTTCACCTCCTCTTCATAAAAAGCTTTGTCTAGCATCTGGCTCTCTCCATATGATAACTTGGCAAAAATGGACTGATAAGGGGGATATTTTTCCATGACACCGCGAACCTACAACAAGAAAGCAAAGAAATAAGAGCCGCTCACTTAATTTATTACTCCTCAATCAAGTGAAAGGTAATAATCGAATATATGCGACATTTTAACTCTATTNACTTAATTTATTACTCCTCAATCAAGTGAAAGGTAATAATCGAATATATGCGACATTTTAACTCTATTTAGGCATACCTGATCAATATCCNGTTCGGGTACGTGATACGGGGTCGGGTACGTGTAACATTAATTTTTATGAATCGGGTACGGTGACCCGCAAATCGGATATGCAAGTCGATATGAGGATCCCTTTTATAGTTATTTCTTTAGAAAATATTATNTTAGGCATACCTGATCAATATCCTCACAGACAGCAAGTTCCTCATGACCATACGGGTAACTATGGAAAATGCAAAGAAGTCAAGCATACATCTACAATCTCGGTAAATTTAAAATTAATCGTTGTCGAGAGCTTACAGTAAGCCAAAGCTAGAGTACAACTTTCTCCGGTCATCCCGAGTAAGCTCAGTGCCGATACTGTACAACACAATAAACCCATATTAGACTTGTAAGAAATTGAAAAAAAGTAGAAAATACATATCCAAATATGACATTCAAAACACCTGTTTATGGTGATGTTAACAGCTCTCCTGTCAGCCTCGAAGGCAAGAAGGTCAGACATGATTTCTGCTGTAGCACCTCCTAATTTCTATTNAGGTCGAAAAGGAATCGTGTTCCGAAACTGAGAGAACTGAATTGCGGTTCCATAGGCTGATCCACGAACCCTGCAACACTGTTTCACACTCTTATCTATTCTATGTTAATAGCTCTGTGTCACATTGTATTTCCAAACTAAAGGTTAAAGGACTAGTAGCTATTCAACCATTCTTTGGNCACCTGTTTATGGTGATGTTAACAGCTCTCCTGTCAGCCTCGAAGGCAAGAAGGTCAGACATGATTTCTGCTGTAGCACCTCCTAATTTCTATTCCATAGGATACATAAAATTAAGTTTAGTAAGAAAGAGAGAATCTGAATTAGAAGATTACAAAAAAAATTCAGGTAAGAAACCTATAAATCGTCATGCATCCTCACCTGGCAAAACCTGTAAAAGTCTTCAAGGTATGCCTTATATAAAGTATTTCTCATAATTTCGATGTTCATATCATCCAAGTCCTGAAGAGAAAAATTATTGACAAGAAATCACATGAGAAAAAGTATTGTAACAAAAGCAACTGGGTATACGCTTTTCTTAAACACTAATAACTTCGATACAAAAAAAACAGCAATACTCTGGTTAAAGAAAAGAATCGAACTTATATAATGAAGAATGAAACCATATCAGATTCTTAATAGACAGGACGTATGCCAATTAAAACATGTACTCATTATTTTAAAGAGTATCAAAATTAAATCATTTCTTTGCATGATTATATATAGGTATATAGTAGTTGTATACTTGCATATAGTATAAACAAAAAAACAGGTTTTCTATAGGCAAGTGACCTAAATTATTTAGACTTCTTGTTTTTCAATATAATTAAATTTGGATCTAAAAATATATACAAACATAATTTATTTGATTTATTACAGTGTTTTTTTTTTTTGCATAATGATTATTAATAACCTAACAATATAATAAGATATATAAAAAATGAGGCCTTAGAAACGAGTCTCGACTCAAAGAAGTCTCTTATTGGCCTAATCATAATGGCAGGAGTCAAGAAGGGCCTGATGCAGAGATGTAACTATACCAATGTAGATATAACTATAAAGGGATGGGGTGGCCCCATGGGTATGTGACCTTCAAACTATGAGTGAAAGTCATGTTTGGATCACTTCTCAAGTGCCCATGCCCTCTTGAGACTTTAACAAATAAATAAAGTGGTTGGGTATAATTGATTTTCAGCTATTATGACTAAAGAAATGTCTACAATCTAATTATGTTATAAAATGTGTGAGANTGGATATACGCTTTTCTTAAACACTAATAACTTCGATACAAAAAAAACAGCAATACTCTGGTTAAAGAAAAGAATCGAACTTATATAATGAAGAATGAAACCATATCAGATTCTTAATAGACAGGACGTATGCCAATTAAAACATGTACTCATTATTTTAAAGAGTATCAAAATTAAATCATTTCTTTGCATGATTATATATAGGTATATAGTAGTTGTATACTTGCATATAGTATNATCCTGAAGAGAAAAATTATTGACAAGAAATCACATGAGAAAAAGTATTGTAACAAAAGCAACTGGGTATACGCTTTTCTTAAACACTAATAACTTCGATACAAAAAAACAGCAATACTCTGGTTAAAGAAAAGAATCGAACTTATATAATGAAGAATGAAACCATATCAGATTCTTAATAGACAGGACGTATGCCAATTAAAACATGTACTCATTATTTTAAAGAGTATCAAAATTAAATCATTTCTTTGCATGATTATATATAGGTATATAGTAGTTGTATACTTGCATATAGTATAAACAAAAAAACAGGTTTTCTATAGGCAAGTGACCTAAATTATTTAGACTTCTTGTTTTTCAATATAATTAAATTTGGATCTAAAAATATATACAAACATAATTTATTTGATTTATTACTGTGTTTTTTTTTTTGCATAATGATTATTAATAACCTAACAATATAATAAGATATATAAAAAATGAGGCCTTAGAAACGAGTCTCAACTCAAGGAAGTCTCTTATTGGCCTAATCATAATGGCATGAGTCAAGAAGGGCCTGATGTAGAGATGTAACTATACCAATGTAGATATAACTATAAAGGGATGGGGTGGCCCCATGGGTATGTGACCTTCAAACTATGAGTGAAAGTCATGTTTGGATCACTTCTCAAGTGCCCATGCCCTCTTGAGACTTTAACAAATAAATAAAGTGGTTGGGTATAATTGATTTTCAGCTATTATGACTAAAGAAATGTCTACAATCTAATTATGTTATACAATGTGTGAGATTGTCAATATAAGGATGCTGATTACAATTTATATATTTTTGCATTCCAATTAAAGTTACACACTATGTTTCCCCGACTCTTCATTTTACCTTGAGTATCCGTGTCGGACCCTCAACACTCGGACATGGGTATGAACACTCTAACACTTAATTTAGGCTAAAAATAGGTAATTTTTTTAAAATATTGCCGAGTCCGACACTTGGATATGTATCCATTTTGGACACCGAGTCTGGGTAACAAAGGTTACACAAACTAGAAAGACCATATGTAACATATACATATTAGCCCATATAGGTTAATCACACTGGAAGTTTATTGATCAGTACCTCAGATGTGATACACTCGGAGAAGTATGGAGCTAACGGGGTGTCAACCAGCACAAGTCTATAAAGCTCTCGCATGTTTTGAGCTACTGCCAAGGTTGCAATGCTGAAGGAAAGACGAGCAAATAAAAAACAAATTTTCAACATTTCTTAAAAATTACAAATCATAAATGATAGGTTACCTGTCAAACATTCCCAATGGATGGCATTTTTCTAGCAGCTCCTGGACATCTCTCTCATGCAAGGTTCCAGTGACGATTAGCACAACATTGTCAATCATGTGGCCATATCTGGATCAAACAAACTATTAGGTCTTAATCAAGCTCTAATACTTTAACACTATGAAGTCTTAATCAAGCTCTAAGGC
>QRFB01005527.1:9270-22144 GCA_008931105.1 Oenanthe javanica
CCCACATTGTCTGTGTGTTGAAGTTTTTGTATCTATATTTTTGTAAGTTTTTACCCCTGCAGATTCTGTTTTTGAACTAGTCCAATCAATTTGTATGTTTGTAATTATGGGCTTGTAATTAATTTGGAAGGTTAATTACAGTTTGGTTTGATTTGTAAAGGGATACTGGTATTATTATGATTTAATAGAAGATTTTTCATTATGGTTGTTATATTTTGACAGTTGTGTAACCATGGTGTTGTGGGTGTTTGGCTATGGCTCTCTAGTGTGGAACTTTGGTTTCGAGTATGATGACAAAGTGATTGGTTTTATCAACAACTACAAGCGTGTTTTTGATCTTGGTAAGTCTTTCAGGCTACACTACTTGAACACTTGATTTGTAAATTTGTTTTGTATTTTTACTAATTGTTTAAGGGGTGTGTGTGTGTGTTGCAGCATGTATTGATCACAGAGGTACGCCTCAACACCCTGCAAGAACTTGCACACTCGAATACGATCAAGGAGCCATCTGCGTAAGTACATTGATTGATATTATGTGCCCGTTTGGCATTCCTTATTTCCAGAAATAAGTAAAGTTACTCGGGGAAATAAGTACGTAAATGTGTACTTTTTCTAAAAAGTTACTTTTAGGTTTTTAAATAAAATCTTTAGAAATAAGTTACCAATTACTTATTTTACGTTGCCTATCTTTCAGTATTAGCCTAAGACTGTATTTTCTTTCAGTGGGGTGTAGCTTATTGCATTCGAGGTGGTCCTGACAAAGAAAGAGCTGCAATGGAGGTAGGTCTTATCGGATTTATGTCATGTCAGTTTCTTGTTACAAATGTGTTTGGTCGAGCCAGCAATTTCGATTTGTAGTTTTACTGTCACATTAAAAAAGTTTTATCAAACAGAGGGTCTGATTGATGTTTTTATTTATCAGTATCTAGAGCGAAGAGAGTGCGAGTATGATAAAAAGACAGTTGTGGAATTCTTCAAGGCAAGCACATTTCTAATACGCTATTATTATGTCATCTCCATTCCTTTCTACAGAAAAGGACCTGCGCGAATGGTGTCCCTTAATATATTTTTATGTGTTTTACTTTCTCCAGGAAGAAGATCCGACACAACCTGCTATCACTGGAATGCTAGTGTAACATACTTTTTCTCCCTAAGAAATTTGTAACATTTGTTTCTCCCAAGTATAGAATCTCAATTTTGATTACATATATTGCAGTTTTACGTCTACTCCTGACAAAGAGTCGAATAGGTACTACCTAGGGCCTGCCCCATTGGAGGATATGGCAAGGTGAGTGTTAATTTTCTCTTCCCTGCTTTATTGATGTCTTCACTTGTTTTTTCTTCGATACCTNCTCTTACCTGCTTTATTGATGTCTTTACTTGTTTTTTCTTCGATACCTAACCCTCTTGAATGTTTTGCTACAGGCAAATTGCAACAGCACATGGTCCCTGTGGGAACAATAGAGATTATATCTTCTTGTTGGAAAAAGCCTTATTCGATATTGGTAAGCATGCTCACTTACCTGCTTGAACAAAAACGCTTGTAAATAGTTCTCTGCCCTGAGGTTTTAACTTTCAAGGTACGCGGCACTACTTTATAATGCTTGATTTTAACAATATATTTTTTGGATTTATGTACCAGGCCACGAAGATGATATGATCATTGAGCTTGCAAATGAAGTGAGGAAATTTATTGGAACCGGCCCTTTTGTGAAACCCAAGGACAGAAGGTTAACTGGATCATCTAGTCCCCTCAGTGCACACACGTCGTCTCCTCTTAAACTGCTCCCACTCCAAGAAGCTCCCACTCCAAAAGAGAACGCCTCCTTAAGCAACCCATAATACCATTATATTCCTACTAATTACAACAACTGTACCTTCATTTTTCGAGCTTTAGACTAATTAGGGGAGTGAAAAGATACTGACAAGTCAGGGAAACGGATATGTAATGTCATGTATGCCAGTGACTATTTTAATGATGAATGGAATAGATCTTGTTATGACTTCCTATTCTTTTAGCTGCTTGTTTTAGAAAGATTTTGTTCTTGCAGATGCCTACTCTCATAGTCACTTGTTTTGGTTGGCCGTTCCTTGTTTGTATCATGTAAATTGTTTGTGTATACTTCTTGTGTTCATTTGTGGTTTAGCCCGAGTCTATATGCCTTTCGAGAGAGCTAACCACGTGGAACTCATTTTGTTACTTCAGCATTTTCTTTTGTTCTAAGATCCTCCAAATCCCCCACTCGTCTGTTACCTCTTGCATTGCATGTTTAGCCACCCTAAGTGCCGTACATTAATCATTTGTCAATTACTGTACAAATTACAGACTTCAATCTGGTCAATCGTGTGCTCTAGAGGGATCGTTGATGGTGTTGGTAGATAGGAAAAATTGAAAGTAGCCATCCAGACTTTACACACCATATACAAGGCTTTCGTGCTGTGTAACTATTTTAGATCATCTTTTTATGCTCTATAATTTTCTTGTCATGCTCTGTAATTTTCACTAGTGTAGACATCCAGACTTTACACATTTTCAGAATAATCTTTGTCTGAGCACCTGCAACAGCAAATGGACTAACAAGAAAATGATGATCCTTTAAACATCATTTACCTCGCCGTCTAATTGTGTACAGGAATATTGTCAAAAACAAACATTAAGACATCACAAATCTTAGGCATGAGAGCCAAGAGTGTTGCAAATGAGACTTGTTGGTGAAGCCAATGTGTTTTCTATAATTAGAAATAGCAATATCTAGAGTCAATTTTCAGTTCATTAAAATATTCGTTTGTGGCACTGAAACATAAGTATCTGATTTACTAATCCCACAATACTTGAAAAAAACAGTCAGTTAAAGCTAATGAGCGCAGAGGATCCAGTTAGATATTCATTGGCTCAGGAGCAGGTGTGTTCAGAATATCGAGTAAAGAGTTCTGGGGCTCAAGTTCTTCATGCCACAATGGGAGAGTATCACCAGGATAAAAGTTTCTAGTCACTCCATCCGAGTTTATCTGAAATGGCAATGCAATAATGAAATACATCTAGTTTCAGACGCATGTGTGTCTGTAAAGAATTTTGGCAAAAGGTAAACTAGATAAAAGTAAATAATCTTACAATGACTGTTTGGACACCACCACCACTGGCACCATCTCGAGCAATAGCTAGGGAAACCGCCTTAACCACCAATTGCTGCAAGAAAAAAAAACAAAAGAAAACTCTTGTAAATTACTTGAGTTCCAGAGTTTCAACATTTCTTATGTATCTGGCTAAGAAAATCTTTTACTGCATAATATAGAAAAGGCTTAGTTTTATATCATGCTCAACTGTTTTTACATCTTTTTTTGAAAAAAATTAGACATCTCTATATAGATTTATAGATCCAGAAAGTGGTCAAGTGATCAGAAGACTTGAAGAAAAGACTGATACCTCAGCCTCTTCCTTATTCAATCCTTCCTTCCATGCCTGGTCAAAGAATCCATACAAGTAACTCGAGCCAGATCCTGCAGAGTACCACATGTATTAGGAAAAACTGATACAGTGAGAATAATATACTGCACCATTGAAGTCCACTTCCCCATTAAATGTACTACATGTTTTGCAATATATATATAACATGGATAATTATTTAGAGTAAGAAGAAATTCAAGATAAACACATTCCCACGTCATATCTTATCAGCATGATAATTATGGTTCTATTTCAACTTAATCCATAAATACAACTAGCAAAATATGAGAAGAGAATCAATTAAACACAGTAGACACAGTCATGCCCACACTTGAAATATATATTACTCTCAAGTACATACAACTGTACACCCCCAATACATGACAATGCCTCCCACGCAACGTATGTGTCACAACCAAATCGAGGCAAAATGAAACCAAATATACCAGCATATTCAAATAGATACATATACGATCTTTTGTTAATTATCACATCCAAATTTATTGACCTTAACAGTCTCAGATTGGCGTCCAAGAGTTGACCAACCAAAACAGCCAGAACACTGATGAGGGACGGGGGATGAAATGGGGTTTGGGGTAATACTTTGTGAATTCTCTCGCAAGAGAGTGAAAATCAAGCATATAAGAATTCTCAAATAATAATCTGTTGATTACAAAAAATAAACTCCTATATGGAAAAAACATAAATTACTTCCACCATCGAAATCAAAGTCTAAATGATAACCAACAAATACAATTAACTAAAATAAAGATTACTCCTTAAAAGGTTTCTAAAGTCTTCTATATTGTTCCCATATTGTTTCACGTCTCTCGTCTCCTACATTAGCCAGACTCATATTNATTAGACATCTCTATATAGATTTATAGATCCAGAAAGTGGTCAAGTGATCAGAAGACTTGAAGAAAAGACTGATACCTCAGCCTCTTCCTTATTCAATCCTTCCTTCCATGCCTGGTCAAAGAATCCATACAAGTAACTCGAGCCAGATCCTGCAGAGTACCACATGTATTAGGAAAAACTGATACAGTGAGAATAATATACTGCACCATTGAAGTCCACTTCCCCATTAAATGTACTACATGTTTTGCAATATATATATAACATGGATAATTATTTAGAGTAAGAAGAAATTCAAGATAAACACATTCCCACGTCATATCTTATCAGCATGATAATTATGGTTCTATTTCAACTTAATCCATAAATACAACTAGCAAAATATGAGAAGAGAATCAATTAAACACAGTAGACACAGTCATGCCCACACTTGAAATATATATTACTCTCAAGTACATACAACTGTACACCCCCAATACATGACAATGCCTCCCACGCAACGTATGTGTCACAACCAAATCGAGGCAAAATGAAACCAAATATACCAGCATATTCAAATAGATACATATACGATCTTTTGTTAATTATCACATCCAAATTTATTGACCTTAACAGTCTCAGATTGGCGTCCAAGAGTTGACCAACCAAAACAGCCAGAACACTGATGAGGGACGGGGGATGAAATGGGGTTTGGGGTAATACTTTGTGAATTCTCTCGCAAGAGAGTGAAAATCAAGCATATAAGAATTCTCAAATAATAATCTGTTGATTACAAAAAATAAACTCCTATATGGAAAAAACATAAATTACTTCCACCATCGAAATCAAAGTCTAAATGATAACCAACAAATACAATTAACTAAAATAAAGATTACTCCTTAAAAGGTTTCTAAAGTCTTCTATATTGTTCCCATATTGTTTCACGTCTCTCGTCTCCTACATTAGCCAGACTCATATTTTGACACATGCTTTCTAGGGATGTGTAACAGGAAATATGTCTTCTAAGAGAACCACGAGTATAAGATAGAAAAGAACCTCCAATGGCAAAAGGCTGCTCAATAATTGTTCCACCGAGTGGGACCCCATATATCTTGCCTCCTTCATACTTGTCCCATCCACCAACAATTATACCAGTTTGCAGCATGTTCTGTGATATTTACATATTAATTACAAGGAGAGTTTATACATGAAGATAGTCACTAGTCAGATTAACACCAACCAACAAAACGAAACAACGTGTCTTCTTGACAATATGCAACGAAAAGATAAAAGAGAGGGCAGGATAAGAGGTGGGATTAGAATTGACTATTCACGCACAATGACATAACGCTATTATAGCATTACATGCTTCACATACATAGCTCTTAAAATTTAGAACAATACTCTGTACAGGAAGAAGAAAGGAAAATCCTCTGTTATCCAAGCTATACAATTTTTCTTCATAATCATGCCGGATATGACCAGAACATGTCTGATCCTTCATCTTACTATAAATTAGTCTTTAATTACTCATATATAATTACGTGCAACATTGTTATTAGTAATAGACATATTGTTTAAAAATAAAGAAAAAACAATGTTCTAAGTGTCACACCTTCATGTCGCTGCACTTATGTCCAATATTAGATATATATCCCAAGAATCCTAGCGTTTTCAAATTTGGGAATCTAACACTTGGATTTGCAACCATGTACAACTCTCCCAGGTGAGTCCAGGTTGAGGACCGAAAACCACAAAGGGAAGGGATCTCATCATTTAACTATTGTTCAATTACAATATTTTTTGGATACAATCGTACAATCAGGCAGCACCTAACCAGTTTGGGACTAAACTTTAGATCTCTTGGTATTTAATTTTACAATGAATCACCTTACTAATCCTTTAATTTTAGATAATAGCCAACTAACGTTGTAAAAGTTTATTTATTAGTCATATCCAAACTTGCCTCAACCCTACAAGACAATGCCTATAAATAGGCTACAAGTACGAGACATTCTATAATAGGCTAGTGGGGATAACTTCAACAGGATAAATGTTTTCCAAGATACCCTAACACTATTGACTACCTACAAGTAAGAGCATTCGATAATAGGCTAGTCACTAGTGGCGATACGTGATAGCTTCAACAAGATATATGTTTTTCTCCAACAAACTGTCTACGAAGTACAACAGCTATATTCATACTGTTAGTTACAAACTTACACTCCAATTTTTTTACAGACACAGTCAAATTTCTCTTTAAGAAAGAAACAGGAGGAACTATAAACGGAAACAATTACTAATATTTCGAAAAGAAAAACTATCTCGACATTCAAACCTTGTTGTTATATGACAATAGCCTAACAAGATTTGCTGCAACTTTTACAGTTGCAGGCTGCCCTAGCTGGATCCTGCAGGGAGAGAATATATAAACCTCATATATGTGAGAAATAAGACAATATATTAAAAGTTGTCAAAGGCCATAAGTATTACGCAGAAACCCAGGTAGTGTTGCACTTGATGCATAGACAAACATGCAGAATGAAAATTAGTAATAAACGTGCGACTTCCTGTTGTCAAACACCCAATGTATTAAAGATTTTATTAAAGGATTAGGATTCAGAACAATATTTTGAGTGCAGCAAATGATTTTGACGTAGTCACGTGTAATATTCTTCTCTTGTAAAACTACTGTCATCCAATAATTTACGCAAAATTATGTATTTCAATTAATGTATGATTGTAGAAATATAAACAGAACCTCCACCAGATATGTGTTTTGTTATGCATCAAGCAGAATATGTTTCCCTTGCTAATTAGTCAATGGTGCAGTGTTCATTCAATTAAAGGATTAAGCCTTTATCATCTACCTCTACTCTTACAGATTTTTCCACACACTCTACATCTATCAGTCATATATTCTTTACCAGAAACCCATATTTTCTTTTATTACATATCAAAAGAAAAACTTCTCAAAGCAACATATGATCCAAAAAATCAGGCAAAATACAGAACTCAGAGATTAATATGTACAGAGAAGCAAGAAAGTGATTACTCACGTGTGCTGATGAAGGAAATATCTAACATAATCAGATACAATCTGTGAATCAGCTGCCTGTAAAATTCACGCACAATTATAGTCTGTTCAAATTATGCAACGGAAAATTAGAGTAACAAAAAGTGATTGCATCATCTGATTGGAAGGAATGAAAACACTATTATATAGTTACATATTTATCATTTTCATCCCTACCAATTTAAACTATAGTTTTAGTTCCAATAATGTTCCATTTTCCTTGCTATTCATTTTGCTCACAATTTTCATCTCATATTTTAAAGCTAATCACAGCTGAAGACATGATTATATTAAACCCGAAAAGTCGAAAACTAGAAGAGCTAAACAATCAACAAAGAGGATGAAAACTAACCGAATCGGAGCAACAAATGTATACATTATCAGTGAGCTGAGCTGAGCTGAGTGATCTTATCCGACGCCCTATTCTATTCGCCACATACATACATACATACCTATCCAATCCAAATTTAATCATATAAACTTTAATTAATCAACAAAAAAAAATTAAAAATAAAAAGAGTACCGTTGCTAGTTCTGGAGTCGGCGCCGAGGACAACGCAACCGTCGCAAGTCACTCTGATGATAGTTGTTCCCATAGAGTGTGGTGCATTTATATTCATATTTTCCATTTTTATTGACTTTGATTATTTTTCAAATTATAATAAATAAATAAACCTAATTGCTTGCTTCAACAAGAAGAAGAAGAGGGCGCCCAGAACAAAAACATAATGCTCATCACCGTGCTTTATACCTCGTGGGAAGGTATTTCAATTCAGTATTGTTTTAGATTTTAAAATTTCGAAACTATTTTATTTAAATTTAAAATTATTAGTATTAAAATGTAAGGATATTTAATCAGGATTCTTTTATTTACTTTATTCAAAAATCAAAATAATACGTAAAATACTTTAATCAATATCTCATTAATGTCATCTTTTATCACTCAAATATTTATATTATATAATTTTAATTGTAGAGAATTAAATTATTAATTTTTTAAAATTAAGAAATACACGTGTATAAAGTAGATTTATAAAGTAATTACATGCAAGAAAATATATGAAACACAATCATTTAAATTGTTATAAATGTTAGCATTTGTATCTAGTTCACTCGAGATCACCTTAATTGGTGCTCCTTCATTCCCATTTTAATTATCCACTTTATTTTTAATTCGGTCAAAGTCTTTGACTGCAATTTAAATATAATGTAATATATAATTGAAAAAAAAAATTAAAATTTTATGTTATTAAAAAATATATATAATCTACTTTAAAATGTATTTTTTTTAACTTTTCAAAATTATAAAAGAACAATTTTTAATTGTTAGTCAATGACTAGTCAATTTGATCACAAAAAGTCAAAAAAAGACTATTAATTAGGAATGGAGGGAGTAAATAATTTAAACTTTAATTATAGTCGGTTAATTTTGTTTTCATCCATTTTTCATTAAATTTTTTTAAGTGAGAGATAGAGTTGAATAAAAAATTTCGGTTTTTTACAAGTACGTGTCAATATCATTTGACTTGATATCTATATAAAATATCTTTAATTTCTTTTTTTATAGTGTTTTTTCCTTGTTCAACACTTTATTTTACAACGTTTGATGGTCAGAATTGTTGAAACTATCATGCTCCCACTTCTTGCGACTAAATTTATAAAAATTTCGAACCCCCTCATCTTGGTAACAAACTCAGAGGGTTCAAATCAATTTGAAGGCAATGGAGTCCTGCCAAAACACAAAGCCTTGTTTTCCTATAGTAAAATTTGATGTCGAACCTTCTATAAGTCAATTAGTAAAACCTCATCATCAATGTTTATATGCGCGGTCGCACAGCTACACAAAATTTATTACATTGATGTACAGCGACATACCTCATTAAAAGACAAGATATATAGACGTCAACCATTTTGCAAGAAACAACAAACGCGTGACATCTGCCCCGACTGCAAGTTTTCATCGAAATTCCACTTACAATATAAAAGTTATAAAAAATCACAAGTCTTCTAAGCCACCTAAGAGTTGATATATTATATACTACACAATATTTCTGACCGATTTTGGCAAGCCCCGGGACCTGTACTTTCTTGCTTTGTGCAGATAAGGGAACAATGGTGAGCTCAGATGTGATAATTATTAATCAGTAAGAACTTATATATTTTACTGAACTTATATATTCCTAATTTCATGTTTTTTTTTATATTACTCCTGTTTGTGCGAGAGGCGACGACGAATTCTTAAGTGTCCAAACTTTCCAGCTCCTGGTGATGAACCTTCAAAAACAACTGGTAGATACCCAGTGGCAACCTTGTATCTCTGCTGAATCTGAAAATTGAATATTAAATGAGCCAGTTATTCCTTTCTAAATACTGGGATTTGATCCAAGAATTCTAGCATCTTANCCTGGTATTTGATCCAAGAATTCTAGCATCTTACGAATGTTTATGTTATGAGTATCAGTGGTAAAAAGATGAAGATTGTATATTATTATTATTACTTTTTTCTACACAAGTAACAATGATGTGTTCAATTAACTATACCATGCTTATTGAGTTACTGTTAACTTATTTCTTTACTACGTTTATCACTTTATCCCACATTTTTCTTACCTCACGAGTTTGTACTTTCAACCCCTCAGTTAGAAGAGATGAGCAACCATAGGGCCAAAAACTTTATTATACCGTATTGATTTAAAAATAGAAACATTCTTTAGCGTTAAGAAGGAAGTTGAGTTGCATAACTTGCAAAATTGACCAAGTTTACTTTATTATTTACGACGGCATGTTTTAAAAGCCACCATAAATGCAAACCACGGTCCTTGCATACAAATACACAAAATGTTTATTCTAAAATTCTAGCTTCTAGACTAGTAGAAATTAGAAATAGATATTTGGCAGTCACAAATTTACATTTCCGACAAACAGTAAGATTAGTAACTTACCTGCAAAATCTGTTGGCTGCTTCGTAGACAGTTCCTACCAACGACACTAATTGTTCCTCCAGATCCACCACCAGTAATTTTTGCCCCATACAGAGTTCCGTCACCAGATTTAGACAATTTGCTGTGCTGAGTTTCTTGCACCAGTTGAACTAGCTTATCTGTGCCATCTGAGCCAAGTCCACAAGCACTATAACTATAGTGGCACTGCAGAAAATGGTAAACAATGACGTATAACCCGTTACAAACCAATACTTACTTCTACTGGCATATATATATATTCTTGCAACTTTGCATATGTACAACTTTTTTCTAATATTAAATATAACTAGGCGAGATTCTAACATGTTACTGCAACAATTATGATTTTTTTAATGACAGTCAAATCCGAATGATCCACTTACATTCTTGGAGTCTTCAAATATTGGATACCTTTAATAACTACTGACTTGACTTTAATAATTGACAGAATTTATATTTGATTTCGAACTCAGAAACACATACAAGACTACAAGTTTTGAACCCTTGACCTCACAGAGATAGGTGCTTCACCAGTAGGGCATCCTTCACTAGTTACTGACTATGATTTTGCATTATTTCAAAAGCTTATTGAATCATAGAATATTTTAATATTTTATCTAAGAACTTTACTTTATCGACTTTAAATGTTTAAATTGACATCCACTAAAGCATGATACTAGAACAAAGGCAATAGCAGGATTCTACTCAAAGAAATGAGGTTTCCCAGTTAGATTTATGTGCACCATACCTGATACATCAGTTCTCCAAGTGCTGTAAGTTGGTCGTCTGATGGAGCAGATGTTAGCAGTGCTTTGAATGCCTGTGCATCAGTAGATATTGCTCATTTCCTTGTTAAAATTACACAATATAATAGATAGAGTATTTATATTTTCTTGCCATAATCATGGGGAACTGAGAACCAGTAAAGAGCAATTAATTCACAATGCTATATATACTGTAGTATCTGACAGTTCTCGCTATCTATTCATATCGCAAGTTCTAATCTACTTCCTAGTATATTCAGTTACAGCTTCCATGTTTACAAATTACCTAAGAAAGTTGCCATTAAAAGCCATCATCGTATTTTCTTATACACTATTGCACTCAGATGGTTCTGTGATGTAATTACACAAGGGATGCACAAGAGCACATGCATACTCTGCTGGATGGTGGTATAATGCTTAATCATCTTCATTGATTGTATCATTCCCTACTTCATCAAGAAGTATCAATCAGACTCGAAGATAGAAAGAAAAGAATAATATGCAATTCATCAGAAGAATGAATCCCAAAGCATAGAGAAGAAAACCTTCCCTTATTTCTACAACGAGACTCATTATTGGTGGGTTACTTAGTTCTATGTGTTATTACTATAATTGATACCTCGATGGGAAACTACGGTCAAAGTCAGAGGTTGTAACTGGTTTATAAGTAGGCATTTTTTTTTACTACATATATAACTGGTGTCCAAGTCCAACAAGGTCTTCCTTGTTGGACACAGAAGAATGCCAAATGTCTTTATTCTATCTTTGTTCACTCAGAACAATTTTGCACTTCTAGATCTTACTATATTCCTTAAATTTATTGAATATATCTTCCTATCTTTTTTCTTAGAGTCATCAAAACTCTTGAAAGACTTCGTAGTACTAGAAACTATTCTTTATGCTTCTGTAATTATTACTTAAATAAACATCTAACACTTGTTCCAGTATTTCAAAACATGGGTAATAACTTGAAACAGAGACTGATCTGAAAAGGAAATGTCAGTAATAATTGTATGCAGACATAAGGAAATCAGGTTATGTAACAATATACGAGAGGAAATAAAAAATTGCCAACCTTCACACGGAAATTTTCATATATGGGATGTTTAGCAGCAGCTTTTACTCCATAATTACGCTTCCTATCAATGATTGTCACGGGATCATTGTGGTCTGCATATTTCTCTAGAAATGTGTCACCAAGCATAGACTCGGGAAGAATCTTAGCATACAAAGATTCATATCTACAATGGAATGAAATTAAGATAAATTACATAAAGATTGTGGGTAAGCAATAATAATCTATAATAAAGATGTTGGCCACAGCCGAAATCAGGTAGCTTGCTCAATTTGAAATCATGATAGATCATGGCAACTTCATGTGTCCACGGTTCCCGCACACAAGGAAAGAGCCCATCTCTACTTTAGTTTATACATATATATCTAAAAAAATCGCAAAGCTTAGGCAAAGGATTCATTCCGCATAAGTAGGGACTAAGTAATTGGTTGAGTTGTATTGGACCAACTACCTGTGAGGTGACAGGTTGCACAAGTAATCTAGCGCCTTTTCAGCTTCAAGTGGTTCAAGGCTGTCTTCTTCCATTTCATCTGTATATGTCCCATTTGCAATTGATAAGAATTTGCATAACTTGGATGATGCAGTAGATTTGATTATTTCTCGACCCATAAAGGCTCCTATTCTGACAGAACCATAATCTGCACCGCCAACACTGCATAATTTCCAATTATGGGGTTCATAACAGAAAGTAAGGTTTTTCCCAAAGGGAGCAGGGAT
>QRFB01005527.1:22212-40273 GCA_008931105.1 Oenanthe javanica
GGGGGGGGGTAGAGACTGATCAAGAAGGCAAGTGTGAGGTCATCTTACAGTTATCACGGAAATATCTAGAAAATTGGTAAGAGATCATACCTGTGCCGCAATCCTGAATCAATTCCCCAGAATCGTATGTGACTAGGAATATCTACAAGCCCAAGTACTTCAGCTGGCTGCAAAACATACAATCAATTCTTTCTTCTTTCCTTTTGTTTTTGAACATTAGACTAGCATTAATTTAGATTCTGCAACAGACATTACACCTCATACCTGACAAACCATAGCAAGAAGTTTGTTAGCTTCACCACACGCTGAAGTCATCTGATCCATCACTCCACATGGAGCTCCAACAACATGATTCTCTACCTGTTAAAATAAATAATAATGAATGAAAGTTAAACAGACAAATTTTGTAAACAGTTGCAAGACAAAATGATTATATGTCGAGTAATAATGCATTAATACTATTTATTCCATTACATGTCAGACCTTTTGGCAGAGCAAAGCAAGCTCCCTTGGGTTGATGTCCAAGCCTGTATTGCGTAGTTTGAAGAAAACTAACTTAAGAGTCACAACATAGAAGCTAGGTTTGACTATAACAGATTTCAAGGTAAAAACACCNAAACTAACTTAAAAGTCACAACATAGAAGTTAGGTTTGATTAACAGATTTCAAGGTAAAAACACCATCCAGAGGTATGCGATATTTCTTTGCATAGAAATGCATCTCTTATAAATTCTCAACAAATATGTGTAAAAGATATTATTGTTAACTTGGAATTATAGATATAATGTTTTATTTTATTGGGCGAGTAATGTGGTTACCATGAGCAGCAGCTATAGCAGACATGCTAGCCACCTCTACTGAAGCAGAAGAAGAAACACCTTTGCCTTCTGGGACAGCAGAAGAAACCTAAACCAAAAAAAAACTGATGTTAATATCATATTACTTTATGATTTAGAAATTCTAATATATAGAAAATTTACCACTGTCAATTACTAAAAAAAATTATCAATGTCACATACAAGAACTCCCAAGTCCTATCACTCAACAAAAAAAAACTATAGACAATTCTAGCTAAGTGTACACGAAATATGAACAGCGAACACTGTCTAGCCAACTGTCTTACATAAAATTGTGAGCCCATATATATAATCAATGAATTCCGGTATATATTCCAGAATGTTTTCTGATCACACATGCCGTACGGATTTCCAGACCAATAAAATATCAACAAAAAACATCTAAGCAGTTGGTTTAGGAATGTTGTAACTTTTGCCCACTAGAATCGAAATGATGAAGATCCAGGCATTAAAAAAGAACAACACCACAAATATATGAAAATAAGTTATACCAGCATACTGATGCTATTCTCAAAGCGTACACCCAGCTCTTTCATTAAAACCAAAATAGTTCCCGCAACATATGCTGCCCATCTACAATGCACTCTTATTAGTAAAACATCTCATGGAACACTGAAATCAGACAAGACAAACAAAAAAAAGTATCAAACTTTTGAGATGGATCTTGAGCAAAGTAAACTTTAGCCTTTTCATACGCCATTGGCTCCCCGCCATCCATAAAATCTGAGATATCCATGTCAAAGGTTGGACCACGATTGCTTAGTTCAGAGCCATATGATACCTGATATGGGTTTTTAAGCGGTAACAGTGTTATGAATAGTAAGATCTTAGAAACATAATAAATAAAGATGACTAAACATATATGTCTGGAGTNGTTTTTAAGCGGTAACAGGGTTATGAATAGTAAGATCTTAGAAACATAATAAATAAAGATGACTAAACATATATGTCTGGAGTTATACATTTTGTTGTTAAGACTTGACTGACTCATATATTCTATAATAAAAGACACCTCTAGTGTCAGGAGGCATCTCCTGCTAGAGAATGAACCTAACAAGATTTATTATGCTGCTATCCACAAATCAAAAACTATCGGAAACAAGAGACAAGAAGTTCCATCCTAATTGCTTGCTCTAAAAGCATGCACTCCTAATTGCTTGCTCTAAAAGCATGCACTTGATTACCATCAACAAATAAAAAAGAAAGATTAATTAGTGCCCATTTGTCATGTCAATATGCATAGACAAGAAATTATCATGTAAACCATTTTTATATTAAAATGGAACCGCTTTATACTTGTTCGCTAGAATTTCTGGTATTTACTTCATGTAAGACGATAATATCAATATTTGTATGCATATACGGAAAAGGGATGGGTAATTAAACAGGAAAAAGCAGAGCTTAGTAATGTACTATCTGTAGCACTGGCGACGATCCTTGACGTCGAGCTTGGGCATGCTTCCAAAGTCTCTGTTTACTTGGATGAATCATTTGGACAGCAACATGGCAGGCTTCTCTAATAGGCATCTGCAAAGTATTTGGAAAATGTCGGTAAATCATGTCATGTTATCATCTCTCTAACCTAATCAAGAAAATCACTTGATCACTTCATCGTAACAAAGTAGCCAGTAGCGCAGACTATTACTGTAGTTTGTAGAGAACAATATCGCTTTCTCTCTACCATATCACTGTAATCTACGAAATTTTTTATGTGATGGAGTAGATGAAAATCCAATACTCTTACTCCCATATTAATTTTAACCATTTTAAGTCAAAAGGAACAAAAGTGTACTATTCCCAATAAATCTAAGAGGCTGGAACAGATATATAAACCTTAGTTTTTTTTGCTTTTTGTTTATATCGTACAAATGGACTATGTCAGTGCTTTAGGTGATCATATAGCAACAAGTGACCAAGAAAGTAGACATCTCTCTTGAAGAAGCTCCCACTCTCTCTAGTACCCACCAATCAACTGATTTTTTATAGATCAAGTCATTAATATTTAAAGCGAGTCCAGAGAAAACTTCCTAACCAACTGCATAATGATTATTATCCTTTAAGTAGCTTAATACTATGACTATATATATAACCCCACAATTAACCGGAAATAAAAAGGGTGGCTTACCTGCAAGACAAGGCTCCCTGAGTAGTCTGCGATTCCACCAACAACATCCAACCTTCCAGGAGCTCTTGCCACAATGATATCTTCCTGTGTAATAAAATGTATGCTTAGAGTTGATGCACAATGAAAGCTAAAAAGTATGAATAAGGACCAATATTAAAATGGAATTTCTTCTTACTTATTAATAAATAACAAGTAGGTTGAAATAATAAATCAGAGCAGAAAAATTGGCAAATATTGCACCCCAAAACTCAGTAACATTTTTCCAAGGTTGTTAAATAAAGAAAATGTTTTATATGATGAGATTTTATGAATACAGAAAGTAAAAGCTACTTGTGTTGATAATTTGCAATTGTGGATTGTTAATCTTGACGTGCAAACATGTGTATATACAAAAGCTAAAACTCCAGACAACACAATGTGCAAAATCCATTGGCAGATCAGAGTTGCATAATAAAAAGTATGATATATTTCAAGTCATGTTGGTTTACAACAAACTCATGGTTGAAAAACGTTTAGATGGAGAGTGGCAGAAGGATAACAAATATTTACGGGAAAATATTGGTATAAACCAGGACGAATTGAACATGTAAATACAATAATCAAATACCAACGGGGCTTTAAATGCAGATTCTGCAAGCACAAAATTGTGTACTCGATCAAAAACGAATAAGTAGGCCAGCTTTTGCGGTTAGTTCATCAGGTTTCAAGTACAAGATATTGGCATAGATGCAACTTTATTTCACCCATGTTTGTGAATATATAGTGATAGTACTAAATTTAAGATTTAAGAATTCTCAAAAGAAAATTATGCAAATGCAAGATACCTCCCAGTTGAAAAGATTAGCAGCAGCCATGCGTTCTCGCATCTGTCGCTTTTCAGCATTCTTTCCAGCGTCGTATAGTGTATTTAATTCCGCCAAACTCTTTAAGAAACTCATTGTATCCGAAAGACCCAAAAGATCTCCATGAAGAATCTCAAAGTCCTGAATGTATCTAGATCGATAAGAAAGATTAAAAGATACGAATATAAGTACATGAAAGACACATGCATTAATAATAATAAACGAAAACAGCAAGAAAAAAATCTCACGAGTTCTCGAAGACACTTGACTGATTTGTTTGAGCATTTTGTGTTCCAGTACGAAGACCAAATTCACTTTCAGCATTTGCATACCACTCTGGAATGGAAATATCTCTTCCAGGGACTCTTTGTAATTGATAGCCAAGAACAATAGCATCACGCAATCTCCTAGCCCCACTCAACTACAACATCAAGCAATCTATAAATTGTGTCGGGAAAAAACATATATACCAGTACTCACTTAAAGATTAGTAACCCACGATTTGTAAGTGAATGTTTGTGTGTGCGCGCACGTGAGACAATTTTAAAGAACTTACAAAGCTAAATACAATAGATTAACAACATTTGAAAAGAAGCCAACGAGTACGAAAAGCAACCTGGTTAACTTTGCGTACTCACTAGCTTCTATAAATTTGATATATTTGATGGAGACCACTAATCATACAAATTTCAGAAGTTAATACGAAAATTTCAAATTCTAAGTGGGTTTTGGAAAATCAACGATCATGGAAGAATAAGGAGGGATATTAGTATAAATCCACAATTAATCACTACAGTGTGACTGTGGCATGCCATTATTTAGTTAGCATTAAAATGCTCCATTCAGATTTTAATATAGATTGAAGTAATGAAGTTTGATTATCATATATGCACAAAAAGACCCAATCAAAACAATAGCACCACCCTGGCTAATCTCCCAAATGCAGGAAGGATATAGATATAATCTGTACACTTGTATGGGTTCAAACCCTGAAAACAGCCTTTTTATGAAAAATAAGGGCAAGGCAGCATACATCACGATCTTCCGAGCATTGTGCAATGGGTGCAAATAATTTAAGTTACAATTATATATTTTCTAATGTCCTTTGGAGAACCTGTTTAATGTTTTGATATACTTTTACTTTAAATTTAATGAAATGACTGTTGATAAGCAGCTGCATATTGTAAGGATGTCATCAACCATATGGAGAGCAAATGTTTGCATTTCAAGCAACCACGATATATATATATGATCTTAGGTTCCTTTCTCTCTCTCTCTCTCTCTCTCTCTCTCTCTATATATATATATATATATATATATAGGGTAATACTCCGCTGCAAACTTTTTAGCGTGAGAACCGTGAAATAATAACAATATAGATGATTATTCTTTCATGTGGGACTATTTAATCTTTTGGTTCGAATTAAAATAATAAAAATATGGATTTTTTTAAAATAAGTTGTTATATAGTAATAATATAGACGGGAAATTCTTTTAAATCGGATTAAAATAATAAAAATAGAAATTTTTATAATAAGATCTTGGATAATATAATTATATATATGTCAATTTATATGTACGACTTCATTATATTATAATATTTTAATTTTTATATATGCTCAATATAATTTAAAACTTATATATATTAATTTTCATTTGAAATTTATTTATAATATATCAATAGCCTGCAGCTATAGCCAATGCTAGTATATATATAGGTAAAGCTAAATTACTTGACCATTGCTAAAAAAGAAAGTAAAGCTAAATCAAATATTAATTATAGTAGGCATGCCTTATTTGATGCATAATTCTTCCCAATAGCTGTATCCTGCAAAATACGAGCTGCAACCTACATTTTTAATAAACTTTTAGTGTGCATACAAAATTTTGTTAGAAACATTTTTCCTGAAATTACAGTCTACTGAAAAAAGATAGCGCCCCATAGGCCATAGCACAAAATAGATATCTGCAATCATACAGAAACATTAGTAGTTAAGATAAATTAAGGACAATTTACAAACCGATCTATAGATACACTACCCATTGAAGAAGAAAATATTTCTTGCCTGATAACAGATTATTAGTCCCACCGTTTCAAATTAGTAGTCTAGTTTTACTTTTGCATGTATTTTAAGGTGCATTGAAAAGATAGCTACATAAATGTTTATTTAGAAGAAGAAAATTCAAAAAATAATTTGTGGAACTATCTTTTCAATTAACTTTAAAGTACGTGAAAAAGTCAAACTGAACTACTAATTTGAAAAGGATGGAATACTATTTACCAACTTAATTTCATGCATGATACCCTTCGACTTCGGGAAACTCTTCAGTCATCGGTATAAGCCTAATATCTTTTTACCATATCTAGGCAACTTGACAAAACTCCATGGAAAGACGGGATTAGAGGCTAATATGCACAAGGAACTTTGGATATAGAATAAAATTATGCCAGTAAATCAAATTGTCTTTTTGGATAGAAGCCAGAGTTCTTGTTGCTACTGTGCCATGCTTGAAGCAGGTGTGTAATGTATCTGACATGGCTTTATTTAGGGACATAATTTCTAAATCATATCATCCAATTATCCAAATATCCCTCGAGTAACTCTCATATTTAATCGAGTATCAGTCCTCCACTCCCTCTTTCCTACNGCTCCATCTTTCCTACACAGACGATGTAGCCTATTTCTTGCTAGTGCACCTATAGGTTTACCTCAGTCTACTGTTTAAAGTTTAAACCATGTTGAGGCATTCGGTAGCCTAAATATTCTCAACAAAATGCTCTCACTACTTCCAACATATATATCTTCATTTCCTATTCATCTTCTCTGGCAAGCACATCCATCTAAGCATGTGCTATATTTGGTCACACTTATGTAAAGTGCACATATTAAACTTATTTCATATAATGTTTACAATGTTAATGAAGAAGAAATGCCAAGGAATTGAATTGACTTAATTCTAATAAGTGCAACCTTAATCATGGCACATCCATTAACAGGAATCTGGTAAACAACTGACAAAGATGTAAATGGTATACCTCGCCACCATTGCAGCCTCCCTCATAGCAAGGTTTTAAAGTAACTGCACGTTCAAGGTAAGGTCTCCATTGTCCAGTTAGCAGATCCCTTCTAATCATCTCAACCCCACCTTGGTAATACTGCATGAAAAAAGAAAATTGCTCTAAGTTTTGTTTGCTATGAACTTTGAGAAGGATAAATGACATCTGCAACTTCGCGTGAGGGAAATGAGTATATGGTAATACACCAGTACCTCAAGCATATTTCTTAGGAATGGCTCCTCATTGAAATAATCTCTACGCACAAAGACAAATGGTAACTTGTATGCTAGGGCTTCACTCACCGTACCATATCCAATCTTTCCTGAATTGAATAGCCAATGAGTCTGACCTTACTTCATGTTTAAGTAAAGGGTGTGAGTGTACTACTTACCAAGCATACAATCAGATGCTGCAATGAGATCAGGCGTATACACATCTTTGGCAAGCTTAATGAAATTTGGAGGAAGAACCTGGTTTTCTGATGAACCGCAGACCTAAACCAAACAGCAAGGAACTTTAACTAAAACGTTGCGGTACCATAAAATTCAAGAGATTGCAAAATATTTAAAGTAGATCCGGGGAGATACCAGGCAAAGCCATCCAGAAGGCAAGCTTTCCTCCTTCAGCTTCCAACCTGCTGGCTAAATGCAGACATAATATATTAAGCAACTAAAGCAAAGGACAAACAGATATTATATAGTGAATCGAGTATAACCCAGTAATTATTGACAAGTCCTCATCAATAGACTATGTAAATGTATAATTTCATCGGTGCATGGCAAAGAGGGAGCAGTAGCTCACTTGTCCACCAAAGTTGAGGATAACAAGCTTCACATCTTCTGCAATTCCAAGTTCCTCCCTCACCTAGAACAGTTAAGCATATATGCATGTATTTAAGAAACCTAGTACAGCTCTGTGAAAGACAGATAAAAGCTACTTCTGTTTCAAACCTCCTTTCGAGGTTTGTGCAACCTTCTGACAACCAAAGGAACGTCTATAACATCACGGAAAGCAGGCACTGACACCAAAACAAGGTCAAAATAGTGTGTCAATATGTCAGCTATTCATTTAGTTTTGTAAGTGAGTCATTAAATGAGTCAAAATCAATATTAAGAATGTGCCAGAAAGACATACTTGGACAGTAGCCAGGAAGACGGATAAGAAATTCACAGTGAGAATAATCCTCTGCTATCTGTGTTAATCAATAGTACAAATTATGCAGAATACTATTATCATGATACAAGTGCATGAGAAGTTGAGGTATGGAGTGAAGGGAAAAACACTTCCACAATACCATATAGACATTAAGANCTTCCACAATACTATATAGACATTAAGAAAGTTAGATGGTTTTCATCAGTAAGCTATAGCCTCACTTTACAGATGCATAAATCAAATAATCTAATTAATTTGAAGGGAAACCATTTTTTATATAACATCACATAATCAGTTCAGAAAAGTTTGCTCCAAACTACTTTAACAAATTTGTTACACATGTGAGATTAGAAACAGCTAACATGGATCTATGTGGTATGAAGTGCCAATAAAACTAAAACTAAATACACTAAGCATTATAAATACACTAAAACTAAATACATCAATTTATCTCTCATAAAAAGAAAAATTATCTATGGCAGCTCTTAATCTGAGTATCAAATTTGGGATATGCAGATATGCCATAAAACAGGTACATGTCATAAAAACGTAAAACATAAACAAAGTAGGTGGAGAGTTTACAATTAATTGGAGCAGAAAGAGCTTTGAATATGTCTAAAAAAGAGTTGGTTCAACAAGAAGAGGGATAGAAAATCTAGTTCATTCAAGCCAAAGTAAACTGATGCCTCTAGTCTGGTGATGATATACGCGATATATAACATCGCTACAGGGATTCGGTCGGGGCCTCGGGGAACAAAAAGGACGTATGACCATAGTATTACTGACCTGCCAAACAATGGAACGGTGATGATATCCTGCAGCCATCACATACTCCGCATAAATGAAATCCCAACTGCAATGTTAAAAAGACAAATCAAAGAAATAAACAAGGACAAATTGGTTATCAGACACTTGTTACATTGGGTTGGACTTCGACTGAGAAAAGTATACGTTACTGTACAAAAGGGTCACTAGTCTTAATATGCTCATTAACACACCAATACAAAAACCAAAACTTCGAAAGCTACCTTGATATCCAAACCATGAATAGTTGTGGGGAACAGAACTAAATTCTCCCATATAAATTTGATGAACAAAAAGATGGGCACAATTAGTTGCTTTGTCAATAAAATATGGCTTTTTATGTAGTCTATGTAGATAATTAGAAATCATAACAGCTTCTTTGTTACTCGGACTGTGCTAGAAGTGTCCGACATGGATAGGTGCCCAAGTGTCGGAGTCGGACTCGGCAATATTTTGAAAATTTTACATGTTTTTGGCCTAAAATAAGTGTCCATACACATGTTCGAGTGTCAAACGTTCGACACGGGTACTCGAGGCAAAATGAAAAGTCGGGGTACCAAAGATTACAGCTTCCGACAAATAGTACAGAACTAGCAATACTTGTCAGAAAAATTGACAATTTAACACAAACTTAAAGGGGTATAGAATAAATTGTGATTGATGTTGACATATGAACTAACAAACTCATGATTCTTTTAAATGCTAGGTCAGTATTGCTATAGTACAGGACTGGAGGTAGACATATTATAGTAGAAATAGTCGTGGTAGAACACACTAGTTCCAACAATAATATTTAGTACCTGAAGTTAGTAACACAAACAGACCGTATACCCGCGTCAGCTGCGGCACGACAGGCAACTGGAACAACATCTGAGACCTATTTAAAAGAATTACTGTCACTAAAACATCAACTAGCTACCTCAAAAGAAATATCTAAAATAAAGAATTAGGTGGAGTAACAAGTTACCACTAAGTCGGCCTTGATGGAATGCAGCCACTCTACTTCTGCTTCCAAAATAGAGTCACGAGGTGCTACAGCTGTCTCTGAATACTATGATAACCAACAAAATTACAAGTAATAAAGCATCTAGGGTGAATAGGCAGTTGGGAATATTATGAGAGAGAAAGAGAGAGAGATGACATGGAACATTAATCGAGTCATCCGCATGTCATCATTGATTAAATAGTTTCTGCATGCATTGCTTTTTAGACAATCATATCAGTAATTACACATACCTTCTCCAGGGATGCGAGACGATCTACTGTCAAAGCATCTGCTTGAACAGCTCCACAATCTAGCAGTACCTGTAATAGTATGTACCAGGCACTGCTTAATATACATATAATATAAACAAAAGTAAGGCATACTATTCAAGCATACAGTGACACTATAGACTTTTACAAACCTTTCGTAGGATGAGCAGAGGAGATTGTATCTCAGTCGTAAAGACAAAGTCAGGTGCACCAGTGACTACATGAACTTCATGTCCAGCGAGTATGAGATGCCTAACTACCTAACATAAAATTAAAAAGAAAAATAGTAAACAATAACTCAAAAGCCAATAATCCTTGAATATCTTATCAAGATATATCGAGCATAAAATTCACGTTGAACTAAGATCGTGTGATCATGTCAATGAAAATAAACACACCACGCACACACATATCTCCTATCCATGGTTAAAAAGCTGCCTTAGGCAGTGATCAGTCTGGCCCCTAAGTAGTATGTGCACTATTGGCACCTTAATTTAGCCGTTTTTGGCTAGGCGGGAAGAATCGAGAAAAAACAGGAAACAAAAAAAACGGAGTGGGTCAAAATCGTCAAATTGGAAATTTTGCAAATAAAAAATGACCATGATATTAGCAAATTTGTAATTGTGCTATTGAAATTCATGTAATTTTACTAATTTGATAAACATTTACAGTATATGTAAAATTTTTAATACTATACTCTTAAACTTGAATTGACAATAAAATAATTACATTAATTATATATTTCACAATTAATCTACAATAATCCATTTAATCTCGGATAGTCGGATACATCCCTACAAGGTCCTTCATGACCCGGAAAAATTTAGAACATTGCTCCTAACTACTCACCCCATCCCAAATTGACTGTCCTGTTTGACTTTCTTGTGGTGACCGAAATTTGACTGAAAATTATATATTATATATATTATTGAAAAATATATAAAAATTATATCATTAGAAAGTATATCCAATTTATTTTAAGAAGTAATTTTCAGTTTTTAAAAATTATAAAAGAATCATTTTATATTTTCACTTAAAATTTGGTCAATTTGACCACAAAAAAAGCCAAATAAGACAGTTAACTTGGGATGGAGGGAGTACATACAATAATTGCATATTTGGTCTCGTGTTGACTTTTCTAAGTTTTAAGCTACTCGTCCTTAAAAGAGCAAGTCTAATGCTAAAGCAAAAATGGCTATCACCAATTCACCATTGCTATAGCTTGGTGCAAAAAGTGATATTTGGTGTTAAAATGGAACTTGGGCCCCGATGCTAATGGTAAAATGATATCCAAGTTAAAATTCATCCCATCCGGTGAAGGTATTTCCCTCCTTTTTTCAATTAAAAGGCATCATCACAAGGACGGTTTTGTGATTATTCCAGAAGAAATGAAACAAAAGATACGGTAGAGCTAGTACAGTTATTGTATGAGGTCTACCCAATGCTAGATGCAGAGGCGCATAATAGATCGATATGAACATCATGAGCTGTCCCGTAATAAAACCTGTTGTTGCTGATACCTTCTTCTCGGTTCCTTCTTCTCGGCTGTATCCATTTATTCTATGCATTTTCAACTACATACACACACGTTGGAGTGGTGTTTTTGTTAATTTAGTTTCATACCATAGCTATAGAACCAAATATAATCATCCATTGGAGTTGTTCTAAGACCATCTCCGATGGATGACACCAAAATAGTGTTATTTTGACACTATTTTAGTGTCAAAATTACATAATTTACAAAACCAACTCCAATGGTAGTTACATTATATCCTACACTATAAGGAATCTTTTACACTATATCCTACCTTATAAGGAATCTTTTACTCATTAAAATAGTATAGAATTGAGTTTTGGGACTTAAAAGGGATAAATTTGTTTTTGTTAACAAATATGAAGGGTATAATAGGAATATTAGAGGACACCAAATGTATGTTTGACACCAGATTTGGTGTCATTCCAATTATTTAATGTTATCTTGACACTATTTTAGTGTCCCATTGGAGTTGATTTTACACTAAAATAGTGTCAAAGTGACACTATTTTAGTGTCCCGTTGGAGATGTTTTAAGTAAGCACTAGTCAGTACACTGTCAACTTATACAAACATAGTCAACTCTCTCGAAACCTTGTGCCAAAAAAACAAAAAACAAACCATGTTCACTTAACACTCCCCGTCACTCGAAAGCCAGACCGATTACAAACTCGCTAACGATCAACAATAGAGGCATATAAACTAAATTTTAAGAACATTATATCAAACTCGAGACCTCTCCTAATCAATTTATCAATATATTAAATATGTAAATACAAATTGCGTGTGTGTGATGAACAATAAAGTTGTAAGAAAAAATGGACCTCACCTCAGTAACACGAGTGGCATGACCAAAGCCGTGACCAGTAACATAATAAGCGAAAATCAAACGGTTCGAAACAATAACTTGATCACCATCATCAATTCTCATCTTCTTCATCTCCATAATTCAAAACTATGGATACATACAGCTGAGAACATCTGTGTATATATATATACAGTTTGATGGTAGTGAATTATATAGAAAGTAGAGAGTAAATAGATGGAAAGTGACGTGGTGTTGGGCTTATCTGATCTCTTGACAACTGTTTGGTTTGGTTGCGTGAAATTATTAAAATCGGTTTCGTATCCTATTCGTTTTTATTTCTTGAAAATGATGCCCCCATCAAATTGTCAGATAAGGATTCCAAAAATAATGGAGGGCTCTGTTGCACTTTTTTAAATTTGGATTACACAATTTGTTCAACAAAATCGAATATGTTATATATGGTTTTAATATAAAAGCGAATATTCACTTTGCAATAATTTTCTTTTGTTTTCAAAAATCACACAAATAACGGGGTGTTTGGCTTAGTTTATAAGTAATAAGTTACTTTTTTTAAAAAAGTATTTTCATATTTTTTTTAAAATTAATATTTATTTTAGAAATTTAAGACCAAATCTTATTTTCAAATTTGAAAATAAGTTATTTATTTTCAGAAAAAGTACATATATACCAACTTTTTCAGCTTATAAGCTACTTATAAGTCCAGACAAACGGGGCAAATATTTTGTTTTGGTTTAATTATTTCTTTATTTTTCAACATTTTTTTAATAAATTAACAATTATCATAGGTTGTAAGATATTTACTGTTTAAGTACTACTAAATTGATATGTTTCTTAATTTATCAATATCGTGTTGAGAGAATAACCAAAATACCCCATTTTCAAGACAAATGGCCCAAAATATATTTTGGCGGAAGGTGGGGCCCTTTTTACCCGCTTAACACTTATACACGATATGCGTGTTTTTAAAATTTTATTCGCCACATATACAGAGTAACTTAACAAAAACTCAAACAGGAGAAGTATTGTAGAAGGACGACATAGAGACTACCTCCACTCTCTGAGTCTCTGTTGTATATATCTTGTATGTATCAGTTCCTAACTTTATATATTTGACTTAGATTTTAATTTAGTTAATTTTGGTGATTTGGGTTTTATTTTTTTATGGAGATTTATATATATAGTACTGATTTTTCAATGTCAATTCATTGCCCTAATAAGTTTATACCACTTATTCTTCTACTGATGTGAGTATGTGAGTAATTTTGTAGTAATGCATTTAGGTTTGTCATTTTGCCAAATCAAAACTAGTATGTTTATTGTGTCTGTAACTACTAGTGCCTTGCTGTGAAATATATTGTTCTATCTTGTTATGTCTATATTATTTTATCGCATTTCACCCGACATGTCACTTATTCGTCTTTTCAGTCTACCAGTTGGTTAAATAGAATTTGTATATTTGTCAATGATGATTGTTTTTTATAGGTTATGGATCCCAATGATGAGTTTTCTATGGACCCTGGACCTATTGACAATTCAGTATTGCATCTGTAGTCCACCCATAAATCTTCTGCTATTTGGAAGGCTGATGGTGGTGATTCACAAATATCGAGGCGACAGAATCCTAACTAAACGAGATTTCCATAGCTTCATAAGATGATGATTCCTATACTCACAGACTTGAGATTTGATGGTGTTTGTCGGCTCTCATGCATTGCTATTGACTGGAGTTTGATCACTACCCTAGTAGAGCGTTGGAGACCTGAAACACATATATTTCATTTGCCTATTGGTGAATGCACCATCACACTGCAAGATGTTAATGTGCTTCTTGGACTTCGCATTAATGGTGATGCAGTTAGTGGATATAGTGCAGTTGTTGGTGGTTGGACTAACTTTATCGAGCACGTATTTGGAAAAAGACCACTAACACAACATCTGAAAGGTGGTAGGTTACTTTTGAGTTGGTTGACTTCTGTTTTTCCTTCGTTTTCTGACGATGCATCCAATGTGGAGTTTATTCGATACACACAGTCATATGTATTGTAATTGATTGCGGGTGTTTTATTCACTAACCATTCTGGTGGACAGATACATTATATGTACATTCCGTTGATCTAAGATTTAGAAAAATGTCAGTCTTTGGCTTGGGGAGTAGCATTGCTTGCATATTTATTCAGGGAGTTATGCAAGTCGTGTAGAATAGGCATAGAGAAGAATGACGGGTGCTTATTCTTATTGCAGTTATGGGCATGGACTAGATTGCATACGTTAGCTTATGTTTCTCGTGGTCCATCTTTGGACAATCCATCTTTATAGGATAACATGTCAGGTCCATATGGGATGAGGTAATTATGAGTATTTAATTCATTCTTTCCGTTTAGTTGAGTATGGTCTTGATGAACTGATTGTCTTCTGTGTCTTTGTTTAATGCCTTACTTTGTTTAATGTCTTATATATGTTGAAATAATTATGATTCATTCTTTCCGTTTAGTTGAGTATGGTCTTGTTGAACTGATTGTCTTCTGTGTCTTTGTTTAATGCCTTACTTTGTTTAATGTCTTATATATGTTGAAATAATTATAATGTGATTTTATGTTTTGATGTGTTGTATATGTGTTGTTCCCATTTGAAGTTCACCGATACTAGTTTACATGACTTGTCCACTCATAGATTATCTTTGGATGGCATTGCGCCTTCTCATTTCATATGGCAGCCATATAGTGAGCTTTTAACGAAATTTCCTGATTACCGTCTCGATGGTAGTGCTATTTGGTGTTATAAGGGGCCACTTATCTGTTTTCACATTGTGGAGCCACACCTTCTCGATAGATGTATGCGTTATTTCAGGAGTATACAAGAGATACCGCACAATGACACTTATTCGAAAGAGCTTCATTGTATTAAATTACAAGGGAAACAAGATATTGATTGGTGTTTTATGCATCGAGTTCATATATCACATTGGGATCATCGTGCCCAACATGTAGCTAATGATAATATTGGTGTTAGTGTTGTTGATGGGTATGATCAATGGTATGCTCGCATTACTCATTTGTATCATACACGAGTTGGTGGTTCTCATTTATATGCGGTAATTGTGATTTAGTATTATTGTTAATTTTTTGTTAAGTTCCCGTATTTTATGATGCATATTGATTACGTATGTTTTCTTTTATAGGTTCAGTTGCTCGATCATATATCTTTAGTCGCCAGGGGAGTGATAGATGGAGATATGAGCTATATTGATTATATTGCAAGTAATGGTAAACAACTCTTACAAAATCAGTTCAACCATGGAGTTTTTCAGGATTTTCCAATTGAAGATATGCGAGATAAAGAAATTGAAATCACACAAAAGCCTAAAAAAATGGACATAAAGGAAGTCTTGGAGGTGTTATTGCTCCCCGGACGAAGGGGATGCATGTTAATGAAGATCGGGGTGTTCATTTGAATGAAGAAGGTTATAATGTGGGTGATGATGATGTGTTTGAGGGAGGTGACGCAGAACGCTTTGTTGGTGACACTTCGACTCATGTCAATGAAAATCAAGCGGGTCAGCATGATCTAGAGAACATACTTCCTAATTGGAATTTGTTACCTTCTAATGATTCTTTGTTGTTGTCAGCCCACTCACATCAGTTATCACATGAAGGAGGCTATGATTCATCATTCTCCACCATTGTCATATCTAACTTTTAACTTGTTCACTCAGTCACCACTTCAGGAAAAACAGCAGACAGTACAAAAACAGCAGGAGCAGGCAGCACAGAAGATTGTGCAACAGTTGGCGCTAAAGCAATCAATGCGGAAGTAACTAGTGCGGAAGCAAACATCGCAGAAGTAGCCGCTACAGCAACATTTCGTGTAAAAACAACCACTACAACATAACAACAACCGATGCAGAAGTCGTTACTACAGCAGTAAGAAGAACAACTCTTTTTGTTGCTCTTCTAGCTCAATAAATATTAAATTATTTTAATTTTTAATCGAATTGGATTGGTTCGGATAAAAAATTAAAATCTATACTCAATTTATTTAAATTAAATTAACATTTTTTAAATCCAAATATATATCAATTAAAAAAAATCCAGTTTAAATCAATCAAAATAATATCGATTTCGATCGGATTAATAAATTTTACCGATCCGTAAACACCCCACCTCATCCGTCAAACTCAATAAATATTTATAAAAATTATTTTTATTTTAATGATTTTTTTACTATAAAACTCATATTTAATTCATAAATTCACACGGCGACTCAAAAAGACTTGCTTGGCTCCTCACTTCTCAACAACTTTCATGGCGATTTCAAATTAACACTAGGTACTATGCAGCTTTTATATATATACAAACACACATTTTTACATTCATATGTATTAATTACAGTACCCTAGCTAGCATCCCAAAATTAGCGTTTTGGTGAATTTTACAATAACATTTTATTAGATTTTTCATTTTATATTTGAAATTGTCGATTTGTTAGGTTAAGTTTCGTTGTTTGGTTCCGCTAGTTTAGTTTGTTATGCTACTGATGAATTATCTGTATAATACTCTATGTATATGTGATGATTAAAACTTGATAAATGTATACAAATGATTCGAANAATTCGAATTTCTTAGTACAGATATTCATTTGTAAGGCTATAAGCCTAATTATTCAAAAAAAGAATTAAGTGGATTACCAGAGCCAGATTGATAGGGGTGTACGAATGGACCCGATTAGATGCAGGATATGTTTATGATTGTATCGCCGGTTTAATTTTTATCTGGAAGTTTAATAGAATTAAATGAGAATTTCATATTTTCGGTTGCTGGAAAGAAGGATTAGAAATNTGCGATACATGAGAACAGTTTATAAGATAAGTAAACGAGACTTAGGATTCTGTGTTTCAACCATTAAGTGAACAAAAACAACTGTTAGCTATATATTTCAATTATAATATATTCACGTAAAGTCTCATCATGGTAGTAGGGAGTAATATTNGAGGAGTAATATCATGACTAATGTATGTAATTATATGGCTTTGCACATACAAATATGATCTTAGTTTCAGTTTTTTTTATGTGCTCGGGGAATCTTTTTCTCAATTATCACATATTTTCACTCTCTATAGGTACATTGTCATAAGGTTGTTTTTGGTTAGCATGAATGGATTGCGTAGTTATGCTATTTGGTTCTTATTTTTGCATAATCTGCATCGGTCCATTCTTAAGTTTTTTCACTCCTTCTCATACATGAATTCACGACTTCTATTATAATAATATTCCTACATTAAGTTATCACTGTGCCTCTCGTCTCCTACTCTCTATGTTAGCCCTCTCTACACCTCTTCATTTATTTTTGCAATATCCCGTTACATTCTTATATATTTTTATTCTTGCCAACAGTATATGAGATCATAGTCATTTAAATTTGTAGAATGATATTTAGTTTCTTAAGTGGGTTAGTCCATTTTCTTTCTATTTAAGTTATTTGCAATAGNTCAACAGTACACGCGACTAGTATATGAGATCATAGTCATTTAAATTTGTAGAATGATATTTAGTTTCTTAGGTGGGTTAGTCCATTTTCTTTCTATTTAGGTTATTTGCAATAGGTACT
>QRFB01005528.1:15129-28729 GCA_008931105.1 Oenanthe javanica
AAGTACTTAAGAATATTCTTGACTGCCGTCCAGTGACCTTCACCTGGATTAGACCGGTATCTACTCGTCATGCTTAAAGCATACGAGACATCAGGATGAGTACACATCATTGCATGCATTATAAGACCAATTGCTTACGCATATGGAACTTTACTCATTCGGTCCTTATCATCCAATGATTTAGGACAAATTTTATTTTGAGATCACTATCNACATCGGGTATATCATGAGTCGTATGAGAAATATGAATGATAGATAAAGGATTTAACCCTCCTATAATTAGGAGAGATATTATTGGCCTCTTGATTGAGTGAGACTATAAATGCATGGTCGTGCTCAAATAATGACTTGTTTTTCATAGTCTACTCATAGATCAAGTAAACCCGGATTAAATGTTGTAGAGGATGACTGAAATACATGCCTCGAATTTAATCTATAATATATATNATATTAGTAATATATCATCAACATATAATACTAGGAATGCCGCATGGCTCCCACTAAATTTCTTGTAAATTCTGCTTAGGTTCCTCCATTGGTTCAATGTTACCATGTGGGTCTCGAACTTCATCGAGATCTATTATCCTTCCACTATCTTTCTTAGAGAGCAACTCTCTCAAGGAACATAATAGTTCAAGCAACAAACACTTTGTTCTCGGAAGGATTACAGAAAGAATAACCCCTTGTTTCAGTTAGGTATCCCACAAAATTATATTTGTCTGATTTTGGTCCTAGCTTGTCAGAGATTAGACGTTTCACAAACGCTTCNTTTAATTGATGATTATTTAAATTTTATTATATTAATTAAGTCAGACTTAATTAATTGAAATAATAGAAATTCGAATTTGAAGAGGATTTATGCCCATAATAATTAAGTATGACTTAATTATTAATTAAATAATAGAAACACATTTTATTATTTAATCCTATACCTACATGGGTTAGGTTTTGCTGAATAGGCCCGTTAATCAGTCATTATAAATAGATAATGATAGGTTAAATGGGTTTTACGTTTTTGAGAGACCTAACTCTAGAGGCAGCAGCAAGGTAGCAAGAAGGCAGAAATTCGAAATCATCAAAAGGAGGCTAGTACATCCATTCCGTAATCAAGATCGTGAGACGTTCTTGAAGGTGCTCGTGTGGATACCATAGAGGTGTTTTTCGAGAGGAAGACACAAGTCGTGAAAGCTAGGATCTCCGTTGAGTTCGTGAAAGTCAAGACCAGAAAAGGTAGAATTCTGTTTCACCATAATCTGTCAATCTTATACATGATCCTTCGTTAGGGTTCCGAAAATTTTGTTATATTTACGTTAATCCACTGCGTTTTTATGCCTCGGAACCCAACACATGATGCGTCACAGTATCAAGTGCCTTCACAGGCTTTAGGAGGAAACTTGGATCTTTCGCTAAATCCTCGATCCTTGTCTACCTCCCCGGATGGATCATATCCGGAATCTGAAAAGATCTACTCATCGTCTGAAGATGAACAACAACTCTTCGAGTCTGACCCTGAGGCAACTCAGTTTTCTATTCCAAAAGAAACTCAAGACTTTATGGAGGATTGGAACTTGCAAAGTTCCATTGCACCCCCAGTGATCTCTCATGCATGGGCTTTGGTGATCTACACTGCAGGTACATCTAGAGGCTCGGATTTTGAGTTAAACATGAGCGAAAAAAGGCAAAAACTGTGTGATACACCTACACGTAAGGTGAGTGAAACACTTTTGAGAATAGGAGATATGAGTGCACACACCGGCACAGAAAATGAGATGCAAAATATGTTACTGTCCTTTCAACAACAGATGGATGCACTAAAAGCTGAGAATGGACAACTTCGAGTTCAAGTCAATGCTCAGAATTCTTCAGATCCATTTTCAAATCAGTTTGCTCTAATTAGAAACGATATTGAAGAAGTAAAGTCAACTGTGCTTTTCAAGACAAATGATGTAACTCAAACACAAGGTGTTATAGCAGCTGATATCAAGGACTTAAGGCAGAATCAAATTCAAATTGTTGATAATCTAACAGAGATAAATAAGATCTCCAATCGTATTGATATTCTAGAAAATGATTATCATCAGTATAATGCTCTTAATTCCTTAAAATTTGCAATGATTGAAAGAGGCATAGATCAGCTGAATGAAGGTTTGATGCACGTCTATAACATAGTTAAATCTGGAAATAAACCTAACCCCGAACAACAACAATTCTTCGAAGGGACTTCAGTCAAGGATCCCTGAACTAAGGGGGAGAAGGTACAAGAAAAAGCTCTAGTCAAAGACAAAGGAAAAGGGAAAATGCATGACACAGTTCAAGAAACTGCTATAGATCAATCAGATCAATTTTACTATGCAGCAAAATAAGATTTTTTTTTCTTTGAACCATAACAACAAACTCCTATAAAATCAAATTTTGGTGATGCTGAAACAGGTGAGTTTGACAGAGAATTTATTTTCTCTGATGAAATAGAAAGAAATGCTAAGCTAGATGAAGAACTTAGAAGATTTCAAGAAGAATCCATGGAGAAGAACTTTGAGTTAGATACAAGGATTCTTGAAATGCAAAATTAAGCTCAAGAAAGGAATGACAAGCTTGATAAGCTTAAGGCACTCCTACAAGTTAAATCCAAGGAGGAAAAGGAAGCAGCTGCACAATAGTAAAAGCTATGGGATGCTGCAATCACTGCCAAGAGGGAAGACATAAAAAGAAATCTTGGACCTAAATGGGATCAAACTAGAATGGTCATGGATCAACCTCATATTGGCACATATCAAGACAGAGAGGTATCCGGCATGATAGGTGAACTATTCACTGCTAATACAACTATAGATCTTTACATGGCTGCATTAAAGCTAGAGATTAAGTATATCACAGTTGAAGTAAATGCAGATGACTGGCATATCATAATTCATCTTGATAATTATGGTTTCTATAAAGTTTCGTTGGACTTCTTCAGAACAAGAACACCCTATGATTTATGGGTTATGTTGTGTAAAGTAAAAAGATGTTCAGAGATGAATGAAATACTCTGAGATCACATTCGAGACTTTGCCACTCTAAGGAGTCCTGAAATCATACCTCAACCTTATGAAGTAAGGTTTGTGATAAACAATCAATATCAAATAATTCATCTTAATTCAGAGTCTATGCCTGGATATCATTTGAACTACTTAATAGACGTAAAGAAAATGCTACGATCTGAAAGATTTCAAAGTCAAGCTAAATCAGCTGCTACTGATTATATCCAAGACTACTGTATGTCCAAAGATATTGATTTTTACAAACAATGGAAAGGATGGAAAGAGTTCAAGCAACCAACTTCAATTCCACATGATCCTCTTGAGAATGAATTTTTATACAGACTTTCTATATCAAAACAAAACAAGGCGTATGGGGTTTCTAGAAGCACTCAGATTGTACCTGAACCAGAACCACGCACACCTCTTATTGGTGATGAAGAAGAAGAATAAGGTGAAATACAGACTGAAGATGATCAGAACTGAAGAAATGTTAATATCTTTTGATTGTTAGAACTAGGATAGATCAAGATGGGAATTTGTACTATTTTTTTAGTCGAGAAGAACAACTATCTTGTATTTATCATTAATGTTTGAATCTGGAAATGTTTAATATAAACCAGAACTAAGTTTGTTTATTTACAAGTTTTATTGTTATATCTTTTTCTTGTTTGTTAGTTGAGTTATCCTCTAGTGATTTGCTTGTTATTGTTTAACAAACAAATAGGGGGAGATTGAAAGGCATATGTTTAGAAGCCTATTTGTTTAGCGAGATGACAACTCAACTCAAACATAGATAATTTGTAAGTAAATATATTATCTGTCACAGGAATCTTCAGCAGGTATTATTTGACAAGAAAAAGAAGATCAAAGTCAACCTACAAACTTAAAGCAATACTGCATTGAAAGAAGCTCAATTTAATTGATCATGCCTCAGTGGAGTATTTAAGTTTGAAGAAGCTACAGTGTCAGAAGATTTCAATTTTGTGTGACAACAAATATAGTCAAGTCAGAAGGAGCAGAAGTGAACCATTATAAAAGTCAAGTGAAGAATATTATTTGTTGTGAATCACTCGTGAACCAGACAGTACACGGAGTGTTGGCAAAATACAGAGAAGATTCTTTATTACAGAAGAAATGGTCAGCTACAGACATTGGTGTGAAGACAGAAGATTTAATATTATATCATCAACAGTTGTGGAGTCAAGACTTTAATTTATTTCTCTATTAATTGATTAAAATATTTAGTTAATTTAATTAGTAAATTAATTCAATCAGAATTAATTTATTCCTTAAATTGATTAAGAAATTAATTAATTTAGAATTATTTTAGAATGAAGAAGACTTTAATTTAATTCTATTATCAAAAAGATAATTTATTATGTATCCTATTTACTTAGATTAATTCAAAAAGAATTAATTTAATGTATAAGATATATAATAAAACAAATAGAATTAAAATTAAAAAGAAATAAAAAAAGGGACAGAAGATATACACATTTCATTTCACTCAAGTCAGCAAAAGTATTTCTCGGGAAGACTTTTCTAAAAGTCTCTCCGAGTTCTAAAAGTCTCCCCGAGTTCTTAAAGTCTCCCGGTTTGGAAAGTCTCTGCAAATTAAAGAAGTCTTCCTTTGATTCAAAAGTCTTCCATGGTTATAAAATTCTTCCTGAGCTAGAAAAGTCTCCCAAGAGAAAGTCTTCCAGCCCAGAAAAAGTCTTCCCGAGGAGAAAAAGTCTCCCCGAGCGAAAAAAGTCTCCCAATTCCATATTTGCTTATATATACAAGTTTAAGTCAGTAGATTCAAAAAAATCTATTAACTTTCTATTTTGGCTAAACATAAAATTCTAAGAGCATTTAATATCAAAATTACTCTAGAATTTTAAGAGCTAATTAGTGAATATTTTCTGATTTAATCTTGTAACCCACGTCAAGATTAATATAAGTATTTTACTTGAACTGTGTTTCTTTAATTATTATTTTGTGATAATAATTAATATTGTTTAATCAAAAATTATCCGAAACAGAATTTAATATTTATTGAAGATTGTATTCAACCCCCCCCTTCTACAATCATTTGGACCTAACAGTGAGCATCACTGAACCAACGGTTCTTGATTTGTATATCAATCAGTCTGCTCTGATACCAATTATTTCGTAGAAAGGGGGGTTGAATACGATATTCACTAAATTAAAAAATTCTTTCGAATCTTTTGTTGATAAATAATTTAGAGTTCGGTTAGTGGGTTCGAATTCATGAGGTGAATAGTGTTTAGGAGGCTGGCTTATTAATTTTCTATATTTATGAATAAACATTAAAGTTCTAGAAAATTAGCAAGTAAATTATGGAGACAAGTTTCGGGGAATATATCTTTCGTATATAAATCCAGAGGGGTGCTATACCCAGTTAAAAATATAATTGGTTTCCAAAGAACAAATTAGTTCTTTGCTACTAATACAAAAATATAAGGCTTAGTTCCTATACAGATATATCTAAATTAGTACAAGGAAAAACTGAGTCTGTAGGGAGTGATATTTAGAAGCCCTGAGCATTTTTCATTAAAGAACCGGGTCCTAATATCTGACCGGGAGCAAGGCATGGGTGTGTATAAATTTAAGTCTCTTGCTCCGGCCATGACAGTAGCTCTTTACATTTTATTTTTGTTGAAGAAGACGACCATTGAATGAGTGGTTGTACTCTTTTTATCTGTGTAGACTTTTAAATCAAATAAAGAAAGCTGCTGTAATTTGATTGGCTAAGGGCTAAGTGGTGCCAATGGATTTTGTTGTGCCAAGACTATTTTGTTATGACCTATACATGTGATACACATGGGAGGCGCACTATAGAAATGTAGTATCATTAACCAAGTCAAGTGGCCCCACTTATGTTGCGCTTGAATTCTTTGTGGCACGGGAATTCTTTGTTGCACCTTATTAATTTAGTTGCGCCAAAGATTTATTTTGTTGCGCTTGATTTATTTCATGGTCAAATTGCAATTTGATCGCTGCACTTTGACCTTCTACTCATTCCTTGACTGAAGTTTACCAAATTCCATTTCTTGTACCAAAGTCTTGTCACATTAAACCCCGTACCCTGAGTTGTTTTCGTTCTTCGACTGTAGTTCAGAAACTTTAACTTTTCGTACCAAGGTTGTGACACTTTGTACCCTGCACCCTTTGAGCTGTTTAACTGTTTGGTTGTAACCTCTACAATTCACTTTTCGTACCTTAATAAATAATCGTTCTTTCCAAGTACATTTTTCAACTTAACAATTTTTCTATAGTTAATACTCAGATTCCTTTCATAAACTGTTGACGCCTAGTGCAACTAGTCTGGTTCACAAACGACTAACTTTGATCCAGGTCTTCATATTATTATTTTACGTACATTGTTAAGTTTGCAGCAACTTCATTGCTTCGAACACTGAATGTCAATAAACATAGTAATTTCAACAGAATCTTGAATACATCATTCTGTTCTTCACTGACGCTTGAACATACAAATGAACTTCTTTCAGTGAGTATAACTCCAAGACTGCAGCTGTCTTCTTAATCCTTTGTTGATGGATTGAAGCATAATTTGCTGAGCATTAGTCAACTGTGTGATAATGGAAATGGTGTATGGTTTTCAACTGAATCATGCATCATAGCCAACAAAGAATCTGGTGAAATTCGTTTAACTGAAGGAAGAAAAGAAAATGTCATTGTGGCTAATTTCAATTTTGTAAAGGCAAATTGAATGACATGTCTATTAAGCATAGCCAACACAGATGAAAGGTGGATTTGGCACAACAAGTTAGCCCATCTAAATTTTAAAGCCATGAATCTATTGGTTAGAAATAATTTGGTTAGAGGCATTCCATAGATGGATTTCACCAAGGATGGTTTGTGTGATACTTGTCAAAAGGGAAAACAAAGGAAGGCATCATTCAAGTTAAAGTCTGAATCATCAATTGATAAGCCTCTGGAGATGTTGCACATGGATTTATTTGGTCCTGTCAACATCATGCCAATTGCCAAAAAGAAATATGCCTTAGTAATTATGGATGACTTCACAAGATATACATGGGTGCATTTCTTACATTCTAAGGATGATGTAAGTAAATTATCAATCATGTGAAGAATGTTGAAAAGAATACTGAATGGAAGGTTAAGAAAATAAGAAGTGATAATGGTACTGAATTTAAGAATGCAACGATGACAGAATTCTGTGAAGAAAAAGGTGTCACTCATCACTTTTCTGCTCCTAGAACTCCCCAACAAAATGGAGTTGTTGAAAGGAAAAACAGAACCTTAATTGAAGTGGCTAGAACTATGTTAAAAGAAGCACAACTTCCTACATACTTCTGGGCAGAAGTAATCAACACTGCTTGTTACATTCAGAATATTTCCATGGTCAATCAATCTCAAAGCAAAACTCGATATCAATTGATGAAGAAAGACAAGAAACCAACAGTTAATTTTTTTCATGTCTTTGGCTGCAAATGTTTTGTACTAAGAAATCAGGGAGAAAATTTGGGAAAGTTTGAAGCCAAGGCTGATGAGGCAATATTTGTTGGATATGGAATAACAACCAAGGCTTACAGAGTCTACAATCTTATATTACACATTGTTATGGAATCTATGCATGTAGTCTTTGATGAAAAAAAAATTAAGAGTTGTTTGATGAAGGATACCATGACTCCGAGCATTTTGAGAATGAATCAACTAGTAATGCTGAAGAAAGTGATGATGATGTGGAAATTTCAAATCAAGTACCCAGAAATTTTCCATCAATTGATGTCAATGCACCAACAGATAATTTATCAGTTGATGATCATCAATAGACTGATAATACATCAATTGATAATCCATCGATGGATAATTTGTTAGTGTTGGTGTCCTAGAGACAATACTTTATGATAAATAATTAAAGATTATGTTTAATTGATTATTTAATTAATATTTATTATGTCTTTATTTACTGCGTTATAAATTGAAAGCATAATAAATGTCCTTGGAATATTAATGCGAATTATATATCTTTAAGTATGTGACTTAAAAATGAGATTATATGAACAGTATTTTATTCCTAAAAGTCCCTAGTCGAGTATTATTATTTAAGGACAATAATAATGCAATAAGACTAGCATGTTTGTTGACTGATGACCACATCTCATTGGTCATAGGTATGGTGATACTAAAGTCAAGAACATAAGTGCATGTCTCAATGCATGGCACTGGACAGACCCGCTGTGAGAATCTACATGTTAATAAGTGTCATAAGAAATTCTCACTGTGATAATGATGTAATGATCCTTTGACTTGAAATCATTATATTTCTATACGAGAATTAATATACTTTGATTACACTCAAAGTTACCTTTAACCGGGTAATGATAAAGGTGGACATTGGGTATGCTATGAATCGTATGAGAAATATGAATGATAGATATAGGGTTTAACCCTTCTATTTTAGGAGTGATATTATTGGCTTCTTGATTGAGTGAAACTATAAAATGCATGGCCATGCTCAAATGTTGATTTGATTAATAGTCTACTCATTGATCAAGGAAACCCGGATTAAACGTTGAAGAGGATGACACAATACATGCCTCGAGTTTGATCTATAATATAAGGTTAAAGGGATTATATTACATTGTACATTATTCACGAAAGGTTTAATTGAATCACCAATTATTATTATTACTTGGGTAGCAATGATGTATTACTAGATGCCGCTCATTGTTTATAATTTTATTATTAGAAAATAAAATTATTGCCAACGTAATAATAACCTAAAGGGTCACACACAAAGAACGTTTAAACGGAGTGTTATTTAAATTATGAATTTAAATATTGTTATTATTATTAATTCGAATTTATTTATTTAATTAATTAAGTGAGACTTGATTAATTATATACATATTAGAATTCGAATTTAATAATAATATAAATCCGAAATCTGAATGGGATTTAAAAGGTCCAATCAGATTAGGGTTTTGGCCCAAGTCCCTCTCTCCCCTATATATACATAAAGATGTATAGTTTAGGGTTAACAGTTGAGATAATTCGTTTTTAATAAAACCCTAGCAGCTCTACGTTTCTGAGAGGCTAGAGAAAGAGAGAGACAAAGAGGCAGAAACAGGCTAGTACCTAACTCCGGTGATCGTTAGACGATACGACGTTCGTGTGGATACCGATAGAGAGCAGATTTCTGTGAAGGGCTGCTGTGATTCATCGCTTCTGGACCTCTATAATCATCATAAGGAAAGCTTTAATAAGGTACACATCCGATTCTCCATAATCATCCGTCACTTATACACGGATCCTGCGTTTGGGATTCATTAATTTTTTTTATATTTAGCGTAATTCCGTTGCGTTTATATGCTCGAATCCCAACATAATAGTTCTACTCATAAATCCTCAAGTAGAGTGTCCATCTCAGGGGGAGGGTTCTCAACCACACAGTCACATCACAATGATCATAACAGTGCTAATGATCATGAAACATCTTTCTCAAGGACAAATTTACCAGCACAAAGGAAATAGACCAAAAGTCATCCTTTTGAGTTGATTATTGGAAATGCAGATGATGATGTCAAAACTAGAAGTGCAACTCAGAATGAATGCTTGTATAATAGCTTCATGTCTCAAGAAGAACCAAAAAGGATTGAAGAAGCCTTGAATGATACTGATTGGGTAATAGCTATGCAAGAAGAGTTGAATCAGTTTGAAAGAAACAAGGTATGAAAGCCCAAACCAAAGAAATCTGTTATTGGTAAAAAATGAGTATTCAGAAATAAAATGGATGAAACTGGTACAGTAACAAGAAACAAGGCAAGACGAGTGGCAAAGGGCTACTCACAAGAAGAAGGCATAGATTTTTATAAGACATTTGTACCAGTTGCAAGATTGGAAGCTATCAGAATCTTTCTAGCATATGCTGCCCATGCCAATTTCAAAGTGTACCAGATGGATGTAAAAGGTGCTTTTCTTAATGGAGAATTTAAGGAAGAAGTATATATGGAACAACCTCCTAGTTTTGTGGATCATGTTCATCCTGGATTTGCATACTATCTTCTCAAAGCACTGTATGGTTTGAAACAAGCACTTAGAGCCTGGTATGACATATTATCTAAGTTCTTGATTGAGAATCACTACAAGATGTACTGTTGATAAAACTCTTTTTCATAGAAATGTCAATGATTCTATTATTCTTGTTCAAATCTATGTAGATGATATTATTTTTGGCTCAACTAATGAAAAACTTTGTCAAAATTTTGCTAAGTTGATGCAGAGTAAATATGAAATGATCATGATGGGAGAACACACCTATTTTCTTGGTTTGCAAGTCAAACAAGTTAAAGATGGTATTTTCTTAAATAAAACTAAATATATTTCTGATTTATTAAGAAAATTTGATTTAAATGAATGTTCTTCTACAAAAACTCCCATGGCCACTGTAACTAAACTTGAATGGAATACCAAGGAAGCTAAAGTGGACATTTCAAGTTATAGAGGCATGGTTGGCTCATTACTATATTTAACTGCAAGTAGGCCATATATAATGTTTGTTACATGTCTTTGTGCTAGGTTTCAAGCTGATCCTAGAGAGTCTCATTTGATTGTAATAAAAAGAATATTCAGGTATCTTAAAGGAACACCAAATCTTAGAATTTGGTATCTTAGAGATTCTAGATTTGATCTAATTGATTATTCAGATGTAGACTATACAGGTTGTAGAATTGATATGAAAAGTACAACAGGAACTTGTCAATTTCTAGGAAACAAGTTGGTATCATAGTTAGGAAAAAGCAAAATTCAGTATTAACATCTGTTGGGTCCCGAAGTATCGTAGAATGGGGGTTGAATACGATACTAATATTAATTTTAAATTCTTTTCAGAATTTGTGGATAAATAAATTATTACTTCATAGTGGGTTTAGCCATTTGTAGTGTTTAGGTGAGTTGCCTACTAATTTTCTGTGTGCCCGGATAAATCAATTAGGTTCAAGAAAATTAGATAGTAAAATCAACGGGACAAGATTCGGGAAATATATATTTTATATATATACCTGGAGTTTGTCACACCCAGTTAAAAATATAACTGGTTTCCAAAGAACAAATTAGTTCTTTGCTACTAACACAAAAATATAAGGCTCAGTTCCTGTAATATTCCTAAATTCCAGGTACTTTTAAACCTTTTGTTAATAAATAGTAAATACGCGTTAGAGGTAAAAATGGTTGCGTCACCTGACTTACGTATAGAAAAGTAGAGTTTCGAAGTCGTATTATTAAAGTGTGATATAAATGAGTGTATGTAAATCTCACCAGAACTTGGGGATTCATAACTCAAAAATATTTCATAGTTCGTATTTTTTTAGTTAGTCTACATATTATACGTAGTACTTCCTTAGTATATTTTATCCGAAGAATCGCATTCGAACCATTTCGAATAAATAGGGTCGAGTTTAAATAATAATATTTATATGATGAATAATGATTAGGAGTGAAGTTTTGGTGGGTATTCAATTTATTAGAATTCTCGGAACGAGTAATAGTTATTAACCTCGTCATAGCAGATCGTTACGAAAGCATATCCTAAATTACTTCCTTAAATTAGTAAATGACCATAATAATTATACAAGGCAAGTGTTAATACTTGCATTAGTTGGTGTAAATGAGAAGCTAGTAGTAACCTTGACCAAAGTCAAGTAGTCTTTGTTGACTTGACCCTTGGTGGATTAAAAAGACAAAGGCCAAGCTAGATATTTTCATAACAAAAGAAAAAAAAATCAAGCAAGCACTTCCCCCATTTGAAGAAACATTCGGCCAAGCTAGGGAAGAAGAAAGAAAAATTCAAGAACTCCACTCACACTTGCTAGATCATTGTGTTTAGTAGCTTAAATCAAAGGTATGATCCTCACATAGCTTCCATATGAATCTTAAGCCTAGTTATCCATGAAATCTCTTGATTTTCATGAAAACCCAAGAACATGAATAGTAACTTTTCATAAAAATAAAATCTTAAACTCATGTTTTATGATTGCTTAGCCTTGGTAGATGATTGTTTAGTGTTCTTTATGCTATGGGTAGTTGTTTAAGGGCATGTTAGATCATAGAATACTTGAAACACTTGTGTGGTAGTTGTAGTATGTGTTATGCCATGTTTGGGTTATGATCTTAGAGTAAATCATGGTAAATTTGTGACCTTAGTTGTTAAACAAGTATCTTGATTGGTTAGGATTTGGGTGATGGAAATTGTATGGGTTGATTATGAAATGAATTGATTGTTATGGAGTAGTATAAATTGTGGTTTGAATGAGTAAAGCTAGTGACTGCGTTTTGACGATTTATTGGTAATATTTGGAGGTTAGTATAAATATAAATTGGCTTAGGATGTCTTGAGTACATGCCCAAGCATTGGTATAAAATGTTTAAGAATTGTGAGAGTTGATTTGAGCAAGTAAAGAAGTGGTAAATGATGAGCATACAAACAGGTCATGTCTGCCCTGTTTCTGCCTCCCAACTGATCAAGGGACCCGGCGAGGCTATATTGCCATTCTTGATCAGTTATGGACTTGGTTAGAAAGAGGGTAGTCTCTAGATCGTTTACGCGCAAAAATCATGTCAATCGGAGTTACGAGCTAAAAGATATGGCCAAAATGGTAGGGGTAGTGCAGAAACACAACAATTCTGTTTTCACTGAACTTTTGAGCTGTGATCACCCTATTTAGAGGACTCCATAAATCTTGAAACTTTTATTTAAAATACTAGGGACATCTGAGCTTATCTGGGAAGAAGAATTGTATTAAAAAGAGTAAAATCTGATTTGTTAAAATTGTTTTAACCAGGTAGGTGCAAGTGAAAAATTCAGGGGAATGCTAGTGCTTTGGTCTTAACTATTCCTTGTCATAAGTGACGTTCGAGACGAGATTAGCGAACGAGCTCTGAACGAAAAATGTCACATAACGACATGAGAATGTTATGAGCTAATGAACCTAAATAAAACATGTCGATTGGAAGAGTCAATGTAGTTGTAAAAGTTAATACAATAAGTGTTAATCGTGAATGGTTCTTATAGCTAACGACGATTCTATTTCCGTTCGTAGCAGCTCGAGCCGGACACGGAACAAGCACACATCCACTCAAATACTCAGGCAAGTATCCGAAGCTTTGTCACTGTTGACTTTGTATATCGAGTCTTGCTATAAAGTTGTTAAGAGTGAATATCCTCGTTCTACTCTAAACTTGACTTCTACTCTTTACAACTTGATTCTTCTACTACTCTGAACTTCTCGGAAAGTTAGAGTATGCATGTAACCAAATTGAATATATGTTCTGTGCGTCGAGTTACCATTCAAGGTACTCGATGGTTAATCGGGGATAGTCGAGCATAATTCAACGGTAGTAGATACCACCAGAATTGTTAGTGTAGGTGCCCTAGAGGCAATATAATGTTTCTTTTAATAGACCTTTATGTCATTTGATTATTCAATAAACATATTTATTATGACTTTAATTACTGCGATATATTTGTTAGCATAATAAATGTCCTTAGAATCATGATACACATTGTATAGTTTAGTACATGACTTGAA
>QRFB01005529.1:0-40270 GCA_008931105.1 Oenanthe javanica
TGATAAATTGGATTGTAACATTTGATTCATGTTTCATTATTAATTGATTGTATTGCCTCGATGAATGTTGTGAAGTAGTCGACTGATGTTATTGACTTCAATTTATATCTTCTCAACGGATGTGAAGAATGGCTGATCAATTATAAATATTCTAAGTCAGAATTTTCACAAATGAAGTGATCAACATATATTGGAGTCGATGGATAAAGACACTACTCAATGGATAAAATCCATCAACGGATAAAAGTTATCAACGGATAAAAGTTATCAACGGATAAAGGCAATCAATGGATAAAGCACCATCAATGGATAATGAGTCGATGGATTACCCAATTAGCTATCGATTCATCAATTAATCAATGGATATTCTATCCATCGATGGATGAGCAAAGGAGAATCAACTGATAAGCTTAACACCATTTATCAGTTGATTAAGGTTTCCTAATTTAGTTAAAGACAAAAGGAATGGGAAATTTACAGAAACTGAATCAATGGATGACAGTCCTGTCAGGATTATGAAGACTTTCAAGGCAACACAGTCTTCAAGGAATGGATGAAGACAAAGATATTTCCAGGACTAGACAAAGTCTAATGAAGACTGTGAAAGTAACTAATTTCTATATCGTAAGTAGTAGTCTATTATAACAAAGTGTGAGTGATGTAAGCATTGTAGTTCAAGAACAACACTTTGTAAGCAGCTTGGTAATTCTACCAAGATTATTTGAAAGCAAAAACATACGAGTGGAAAAACCAATCCACTAGTAATTTTTATATTGTTTGTCTTGTTTTCAATATCATAAGTATTTCATTCTGAGTTCATTTAGTTCTATCTTAACCATACACTTCAAAACATACAAAAATCTTGAACAAACTTAAATCCGCAAGAATTAGAATTAATTCTTANAAACAACACTTTGTAAGTAGCTTGGTAATTCTACCAAGATTATTTGAAAGCAAAAACATACGAGTGGAAAAACCAATCCACTAGTAATTTTTATATTGTTTGTCTTGTTTTCAATATCATAAGTATTTCATTCTGAGTTCATTTAGTTCTATCTTAACCATACACTTCAAAACATACAAAAATCTTGAACAAACTTAAATCCGCAAGAATTAGAATTAATTCTTAAGTTTGTATTCAACCCTCTCCTTCTCCAAACGTCTTGTACTCAAGGGCAAATAACACTAGCAATGCTGAAAAAGTCATACCGAGTAGTGAGTAAAAAAGTCATATTGAATTTTGAAGTAGAAAAGGTCATACCGAATGTTGAATGAAAAAGTGATACCGAAGCTATTTCAAAAGTCATACCAAGCTGTTCAGTAAAAAAAGTCATACCAAAGCTATGAAGAGAAAAGTTATACCGACTTTTTTAAAAGGTCATACCGAGCCAAAAATATTATACCGAGCATTTTCAAAAGTCATACAAGTGCTTTTCAAATATCATACAGCTTAAATAAAGTCTGAAAAATATCCTGATCTAGAAAGTCATATCAGTTTTTCATCCTCTATAAATATGATGCCAAAGGCTTCATTTTCAGTAGTAGAAAAACATTCAAATTCAGCAATTTGTCTGATTGTCATATTCACAGACTTTCTGTGCTAGTTTGAATTTAATTCCTTAAGTAGAACAATTCATGTCAAATCTGTTCTAGGAATTAAGGAATATTCTACCGAATATTGTAATACCCCCTTCAAGTTTAATATACGTATTTAACTTGAATCTTATTTACTTACTTGCTAATTTTCTAAATCTTAAATGTTTAATCATGGAAATAGAAAGCTAGTAAGTCAGCCTCCCAAACACTACCAGGACTCGAACCCTCAGNTGTGTTTAGGTTTCCGACACTTAATAGTCCTAAAATTTTAAATTATTTATATATAAATTATAAAATAACATGTAGAGTAAACATAGATTAGGGTTTAAAAATTAATTTTACCTAGGAAAAAATATCAAAACCCTCATTTTTCAGGATAAAATATATCAATATCATCACTAAAAAATGATTCATTTTCATCACTAGATAATAAAAAGTGTACATGTCGTTAAAGTAAAAATTGAATTTAGTTAAATTAAGCGTTTTCCATCATACACTCCGTTAGTTGCTTACTCAAATTATTACTTTTAATCTATTATAAATATTTATGAGTTGCATTGCTCAGTCTTTATCAGGTAATGGTTCTATAAATAGAAATAATAACCGTGTTTCTTTCTGGATTTTGGATACTTAATGATTGTGTGTGTTCACATAGAGAAATCGAAAGAGTTGTTAATGAATATTTAATGATTTTGATTTTTAAATTCAGTTTTAACTTTAACGTATGTATATTTTTAATTTTCTAGGGATTGAAATGAGTCAAGTTTTTCTTTAGTGATGATACTAATACATTTCATTCTAGAAAATGAGGATTTTAATATTTTTCAAATTTTACTTACAATCCGTAAATCTCATGATCACCCTGCTAAAATTTATTAAGAGTAATACATAGAAGCCTAAATAATATTTACTACTTATTGATATTAATAATTTCACATTAGATATGTAAATGTTTATAAGTATGTATACCATACTAGAAATATATATATATATATATATATAGGAGTAAGATCGAGAGAGATCACTATTTAGTGAGAGACCAAGAGACCCCTCTCATTTGTCATTAATTTGTTTTTAATCCCATGGTTAAGATTTGATGCATATCTTTAATTTATAATTATTTTTATATTATAAAGGATAATATAGAAATTATAAAAATACTGTATATATGTACGATATGGTATACATAATATTACCATGTATGTAAAGATTGTGTATATTTTTCAAATTTAAATTGCCATATATGTTTTGTCAGGGGAGATTTGTTAAGTGATTCCTTTATTTATGGGAAATCTCCCTTATTTTCTAGGAATTTTCTCTATTTGTAGGGAATTTTCCATAATTTAATTGTACATTTAGGTATTTTTTTCTTAATTTTTAGGAATTTTTCTATATTTTTAGAGAATTGTCCCTAATTTATTTGTACCCACATGTATATTTTCTTGATTTTTAGGAATATTTCTCTATTTTTAGAGAATTTTCCCTTATTTATTTGTACCCACAAGTATTTTTTCTTGTTTTTTANGTCATATTTTGGCTTCTGGTCGAATGGAATTTCTGGTCGATTTTAGGCCATCTTTTGGCTTCTAGTCAAATGGAACTCCTGCTCGATTTTAGGCCATCTTTTGGCTTTTAGTCGAATGGAACTCCTGGTCAATTTTAGGCCATCTTTTGGCTTGTAGTAGACAGGGGTTCCTGGTCGACCTTTAATGGTTTATGAAGTTTAATGGGCCCTGGCCCATAGACTTTAAACTTATTCCTTAAATCATTTGATTATTTCAGTTCACCTCGATTTTTAGGCCAAAGGCCTGCTATGCCCAATTACTTTTTGGGCCTACTTTTTACCGGCTATAGGAAGTTTAACCGGTTGAGTTACTGCTTCTCTCGGCTATAAATTAGTAAAGTGAAAGTTCATTTCTCACTTCTCACTTTCTCAGTAAATTTTTCTATCAAAATTTCTCTCTATAGTTCTATTAGTAAGGGCGATTTTAGGCAATCTTTTGCGATCAACCTTCATCTTTCTCGTTTCAAACCTTCATCCGTTGAACATCAATGATAGACCAAGATGCTTCTCAATAAAAACTCCATGCCAGGACGGCCAAAAGAGGTAATGTAGTCATTGTAAACCTAGTATTTTCTTCAATTTCTGATTTATTGCAAACCATGGGTGATGAATTCTCCACCTTGGCGGAGTTGGATGCCTTTAGGTATACAGTATTTTCATCAACCAGGTTCATTGTGATAAATTCATAAAGTTGTACAAGTTGTTCGCTGGGTATAAATTTATTTTGGTCGAGCCTAGAGATCTGGCCAGTCATTGATGACCTAATAGATTGTGTATTTTTAGGATGATATCCCTAGTGGGCTTAGATTCCCTTTTCACGAGTTTGTTGTTTGGTTGTTGGCCGAAGTTAAGATTTACCCATGCCAGCTAAGCCCAAATTCATGGCGAACTCTTTATTGTGTCATGGTTTTTAGGAGCATTTTTCAATTTAAAAATAGCCCAACATCGATGTTGGGCTGAGTTTACATTAGCCATAGGCAAGGTGTATCCCCGATTTTCAGCAACAAGTCTTTGCACGACTCCAATCAAGAATGGAGGAGGGATTTTCTGTATTTGGAGTGGAAATGTGGTGATTGGGGCACCCTGTTTAGGCTCACATTTTGCAAAGTCAAAGATGGGAACCTGGCCCTGATCCAACTGACTACTGAAGAAAAGCTGATAATTACGGATCTGGGCCACGATAAGGGTCTGACCCATCACATGAAGCTCTTGGAGGAATTTTCTTTAAAGGCCGTGGGCCTTTCTAATGTTTCTAATAATGGTAATTTTCTTTCCTTACTCGTCTTTTTTCTGACTTTTCTGAGTCCAATTATTTATTTTCTTGTTTGTTTTGTAGCCGCGGAAAATATAAACTTCCATTTGGGCATGGGTGATCAAGAAACCCATAAGATGAAGAAGGCCCGTGAGGCTCTCGAAGGCCCAATCATGGAGCCCAATCTTCCTAGGTTCCTTCAGCCTTGTGATAAGGTCCAAGGCTCCAGTAAATGCAAAATGGTCTAGATCAATCGTAAAAGAACAAGTAAACTTGGTTGCCAATCCAGGCTACATATAACATGTTTTTGGAAATGCCATAAGGCAGAAAAACTTTTCTTATATAAACAATGCCTTCAAGGCTAAAAGTGGGCACAACCCTTACATAATGGAAATCCTATTTAGAGCGAAAGGCTCTTACATTCTAATGGTTTCATCGAACCTTATTTCTACTTAGTTCCTAATAAGTATAAGGATTCATAACTGAATCCTTTAAATATAATAAACCTTCAAGTTTGAGGCATGCCAAGTCCTTGGCACTTCAACAACTTCAAGAGTTTCTAAGATATATGATCCTCCTCCTTTTACTTGCTTCACCCTGTAGGGTCCTTCCCAATTGGGAGCCAATTTTCCTTTGGGTCCAACCCCTGAAGCTTCAACATTTCTGAGGACTAGGTCTCTTTGTCTGAAGAATCTTTCTTTAACCCTTAGGTTGTAGTAGAAAGATGATTTCTTTTGATATTCGATGGTCTTTTCATGAGCCTTATCCCTGACTTTATCAATCAAGTCTAGTGCAAGCTTCATTCCTTCTTCATTTTTTTAGGCTCAAAGGCCTTGATTCTTGGAGGCACGTGAGATATTTCAACTAGGACCACTGTCTCAGCTCCATAAGCCAAGAATAATGGAGTTTCATCAGTGGTTAGTTTGTGAGTGATTTTATATGCCCAGAGTATTGGCAAAAGCTCATCCACCCAAGTGTTAGTTGACCGTTCAATCCTTTTCTTGATTCCATCAAGGATGATGTGATTGGCTATTTTAGCTTGCCCATTTGCTTAAGGGTGTCCACAGAGGTAAAACATAGATCAATGTCATTATCATTGCAATACTCCTTGAATTCTTCATTATTGAATTGTGTACCATTATCCGTAACCAGGATTCGTGGTATTCCATACCTACATATGATATTTTCCCAGAAGAATTGAGCCACTTGCTTTGTGGTTATCTTGGCAAATGGTTTAGCCTCAACACACATAGTGAAATAATTGATGGCAACGATCAAGAACTTTCTCTGTCCACTAGGGATTGGAAAAGGCTCAAGGATTTCCATTGTCCGCATTGTAAATGGGATGAGGGAGTTGATAGACGTCAACATCTCAGGAGGTTGCCTCACAACCGGTGCATGCCTTTGGCACATATCACATCTTTTCACATAGTCTCTCGAATCATTCAACAAGTTAGGCCAATAAAAGCCAAGACGGGTAATTTTATGAGCTAAAGCTCTGCCCCCAAATTGTTGGCCACAAATACCTTCGTGTACTTCTTTCAAAGCTTCATGGGCCTCGTGAGGCCTTAGGCATTTCAAGTATGGAATAATAAAAGATTTCTTATAGAGAATTCCATCGATGAGAGAATACATTAATACCCTCACAGTGAGATTTCTTGCTTCCATGGCATTGTTAGGGGTCCATCCAGACTGGAGGTGAGCTTTAATGGGATCCATCCAACAGTACCCCATGCTTATTGGGGCTATTAACTTAACATCAATGCTAGGGCCCTTCAAGACCTGAAAGTAGACACTCCTTGGATACTCATCTACTTCTGACGATGCAAACTTTGAAAAGGCATCGGCCTTTGCATTCTCTTCTCTAGGAACGTATTCCATCTTAAATTCTTCAAACTAAATCATTATAGCTTTCACTAGGCATATATATATTTAGCCATAACTTCCTCCTTTGCCTCAAATTCCCCATTTACTTGGGATATGACTAACTGCGAATCTCCACAAACTTTGAGGTACTTGGCATTTAGTGCTTTAGCTAGGCCAAGGTCGGCTATCAGAGCTGCATATTCAGCCTCATTGTTGGTTGTAGAAAAGTCTAGTTTCATAGTATACTCAATGACGAACCCTTTAGGGCTTTGTAAAACTAGTCGCTCCACTAGATTTTATTTTTGATGATCCATCAAAATTGAGCACTCAGTATTCCTTAAGATCTTGTTCCTTTTCTTCCTCATGGGGTATTTCCTCCTTGTCTTGTCCCCAGAATTCTTGGTTGTCAATTTTACATTCGACCACGAAGTCAGCAAGAGCTTGGGCTTTAATGGATGTTCGAAGCTTGTATTTGATGTCAAACTTTCCAAGTTCTATGGCCCATTTAATCAGTCTTCCACTTACCTTGGGTCTATGTATGATGCTCCTTAAAGGCTGATCAGTTAGCACTTCAATTTTGTGCTCTTGAAAATAAGGCCGTAGCTTCCTTACGGTCATCACCAGGGCTAATGCAAACTTCTCAATCTTATAATAGTTTAGTTCTGCTTCATGCAAGACCTTGCTCACGTAATAAACTGGCTTTTGAATCTTTTCTTCTTCCTTTACAAGGACAACACTCAGGGCCCTATATTATATGGCCAAATATAAGTATATGATGTCCCCAGGATTAGGCTTAGCCAACAACGGAGCTTCAGCCATGTACTTCTTTAGCTCCTCAAAGGCTGCCTGGCTTTTTTCCATCCATATAAAATCTTTCACTTGCTTCAATGTTTTGAAGAAGGGAAAACATTTATCTCCACATTTTGAGATGAACCTTCATAACGCCGCCACTCTTCCTATCAATTTTTGGACATCCATCACCGTCTTCGGGGGCTCCATGTCAAGTATGACTTTAATTTTATCAGGATTGGCCTCAATCCCTCTTTTAGAAACCATCATTCCCAAGAATTTTCCAGACCCTACGCCGAAGGCTCATTTTATGGGGTTCAACATCATCTTATGATGCTTCGGCACTTCGAAGGCCTCTACGAGGTGTTCAATATGATTGGTCTTATCCAAGATTTTGACTAACATGTCATCAACGTAAACCTCCATGATTTTTTCAATAAGATGCTTGAATATTTTGTTAACCAACCTTTGATAGGTGGTTCCTGTATTTTTCAACCCAAAGTCCATAATAAGATAACAAAATACACCAAAGTTAGTGATGAAATATACCTTAGCAATGTCACCTTTGTGCATTTTGATATGATTGTATCCACTGAAACCATCCATGAAGCTTAACATCTCATGTCTCGCTGTCGCATCTATAAGTGCATCAATTCTTGGAAGAGGGAAACAATCCTTCACACATGCATCATTCAGATCAGTGAAGTCTACGCACATCCTCTATTTTCTATTAGACTTCTTGATTATTACAGCGTTAACGAGCCATTCAAGGAATTGGATCTCTTCAATGAAACCGGCTTCCAAGAGCTTCTCTACTTCTTGTTTTATGGCTTCTTGCCTTTCTGGAGCAAATTTTTTCTTCTTTTGCTTCCTCGTCTTTCGTCCCGAATCAACATTGAGCTTGTGAGTAATCAGTTAAGGATCAATCCCCGACATATCAGTGGCTGTCCATGTGAACAAGTCCCCGTTTTCTTGCAAGAACTTCATCAACTTGCCTTTCATAGGCTCTTTTAGTGAGGCCCCGATATACGTAACCTTATCAGGTTCTCCCAGAATTAAGGGAATTGGAACCAAGTCTTCAGCTGGTTTTCCCTTTCTTTCCTCATCTTCTCTTGCATCCATGCCTTCTATGGGAAAGACCTGCCCTCCGACTCCATCAAGTCTTAGGGCGGCCACATAGTAACTTCTTGCCATTCTCTGGACTCCTCTTTCCTCCCCATCACCATTTCTAGTGGGGAACTTAACCTTCAAGTGATAGCTTGAGGCAACAGCCTTGAAAACATGTAAGCCTGTCCTTCCAAGGATAGCATTGTACGAAGAAGATGCCTTGATTTGCTGATACCAAAAAGGTTAGCATATGGGTGACTTCTCGAGTCTCTCTTCCCATTGTCATTGGTAGTTGGATAGTCCCTTCCAATTTCGACTCTACTCCATTGAAACCATAGATCGGAACATCCGAAGGGGTTAGTTGAGAATTGTTATATCCCATCTTCACAAAGGCATCATAGAACAAGATATTTACGGATGCTCCATTGTCCACCATGACTCTTTTTACTTCCGAATTGCCTATCAAAGACGCTATGACGAGGGGATCGTCATGGGGGAATTTCACTCCTTCCAAGTCTGAGTCATTAAAGGATATGATCACCTCTGTTGTGGTGCATTTAGGTGCTTCTCCTACGAATTGCATAACTTCTCTAGCGTATGCTTTCCCTAAGTTTCTTGAATTCCATGCAGCTATAGGTCATCCAAATATCATGTTAATGACTGGCCCTTTAGACTGGGGATTTCTATCTCGATTATCATTTTTTTTGCCATTATCATCGCGCCTATCGCAGCTTTCATCTTTAGTGAACTTAGAAAGTTTTCATCTTCTGATGAGGAATTCGATTTCATCCTTCAGTTGTATGCAGTCATCCATGTCATGCCCGATATCTTTATGAAATTGACATAACGTATTCTTGTTTTTTCTTAGGATCAAACATTTAGGGGCTTGGGCCATCGTATGTCTCGATCTTTCTCGATATTCATCAGGATTTGGCTTTGAGGCATATCCTGCCTTGCATACTCAGCAAACCTTGTCTCTCAGTTATTCTTCTTAGGAAGGGATTTATAATCCTTATCCATCTTAGAATACTTGTCCCGGACATCATACTCTTGATCGCTATTTCTTTTCTTTTTACTATTCCCATTCGTGGCCACTGAAATGGTGGTTCTCTTCATGTTTTTTATTTCCTTGATATATTTTCCAGCCCTATCTTGAAGGAGAAGCATGTTCTTTGGGGGCACTTGACTAATGACCTTTTAAAGTAAGGATCAGTCGTCCCTTGTTGTAAGGCTATCATAACTACTTTTTCATTCAAGTCCGGGACTTTCAGGGCTTCCTTAGTAAAGCGGTTCAAGTAATCCTATAGGGATTCGTTCTTTCCTTCCTCCAAATTCATGAATGAAGCTGAGCTTTTTTCGTGTACTCTCCCACTAATGAACTAGCTTATGAAGGCCTTAATGAGTTCTTTAAAGGACCCAATGGAGTTGGTAGGCAGCTGGCTATACCAACATTGAGCCATGCCTCCCAAGGTTTGAGGGAAAGCCCTGCACTTAATAGCATCATTGATAAGTTGTAATAAGAAAGCATTCGAAAAAGTTCTTAAGTGGTTAGCAGGATCTCCTATTCCATCATAAGCTTTGATGTTGTGCATCTTAAACTTTCTTGAGATATGAGCATTCATGATTGCTTCAGTAAAATGGGCTGTTGGATCGTCAGGATCTCCAAGTGGTAGCAACTTAGTGGGATCAGCCCTATGAGCTTCCCTCCTCCTCTTTCAAGGGGTTCCATCTAATTCTATGACATCAGGGGCTTCACGCCTCAGAGCTTGTCTTGTTTCTTGTCGACTCAATATTTTCTTCAACTCTTTGAGTTCAGTTTCATAGGAAGGAATTTTCTCTTCCAATGTCCTAAGGGACTATGAATGCCGGCTCTTTACGAGTTCCTTGCTAGGCCTCCTCATTCTAGGATTAACATCAGTGCCTTTAGAGCTTTCATCATCAATTGAATATGGTCCAGAGAAATCACGGAATCTTTTTCTACGCCCATAATTTTTTGGGGGTTCCAACCCTCTGATGTATGGAGGGGGTATGCTTGGGAGAGCCCAAGCCTAGGTTAGGCGATGGTGCTACTGGGGATAACAACGGTAGAAATCTGCGCATGAGGATGAGCAATAGCAATAAAAACAGTTTGAGTTACCTGAGACAAATGGTCGAATCCTTGGATTACTTCCTTAGGATTAGTAGAATGGATGATTTCACTGAACGGGCTAAGCCTTTGAGTGCTGAGACCTAGAGATCCAGTGGGAATAATGGTGGTAGCAGAGACTTCAGTGGTTTGAGTTCCATCCAGAGGGATAACAGTAGTCGGGTCTCCTGTGGTAAGGACGATGTCTCCATCAGCTTTTCTTGTTCTTACCATGGTTGATATTGTCTTCCCACAGACGGCGCTAAATGGTATTGATTAAAAACTAGCGTGTATTAATTGTAAGGTGTGTCGGAGCTTGTCGAACTTTAATGGTTGTGCTTGTGTTTCGTGACATAATTCTGGCCTCACAAGATGCCTACGTATATCAAGCGTGTTGAGAATCAAGACATACATAGTTCTTAGAATGAGGGGTAAGACCCTTTATATAGACGTTGATATTCTTAGAATCATAATAGGGTTATGAACATTGACGGGAAAGGCACCTCCTTAAGGGATTCTGGATTCTTCCTTTGATAGAAGTGGTTTCCATGTAGGAATATGTTTCCTTATAGAGATAGATTCCTAGGAAGCTTCCTCTTAGTAGTTGTCTAATTGATAAAATATATCAATTAAGATGATTAATAGCCTTATTTATTAATTACGAAATTAATAAATAATCAATGCCCTTGGACCTTAATAGGCCTTTATTAGAATGTCCTTAGGTAACATGGTTAAACCCATATTTGACAACTATGGCCTTCTTCAATCACCACTTTCAATGATCTATTTAATGAGCCCAATCAATATAACATTAATTGTGTTTTTAGGGTTATTTTTTTATCCCCATAAATATTAATTTAAAATTAATGCTTTTGGTGTTAATAATGGTGGTGGTGGCGGTGCACTGGTAGTGATGGTTACGATGTGAGTTGATGGTATTGATAATAATGATATTGATGGTAGGGGTGTAATTCTGGTGATAATGAATGAGATGGTGATAAAGATGTAATAGTGGTGATAGCGTGAGAGTGATATATTCATTTATAACTTTTACCTATGTATATATACATATAATAATACTTTGATGATTTGCTAAAATAATATTTATGATTTAATGATTCATTCTCAGTTCTCATAATAAGAATTAAAGTTATCATTGGTGTAACACTCTATGTGTTTATATATATATACATATATATAAAAAATTATGAACGACCTTATTCTATAAACTTTACAAATCACCAAATAATATAATATAAGACATCAAAAAATTATGGCAGACACAAATCATGAGTTACAACTATATGAATCAACTCGATAAAATTATTATAAATTACCATCTTAACATGATTTAAATTAATAAAAAAATTATGAAATCATTACATGAATTGTATTAAATAAAATGAATGATTGAAATGAGATTAAAATTGATGGTCTTGAAAAGTTTGTAGAGTTGGTAGAATAAGAAGGTTTGTAGTTGAACAGGAGCGCGCACGCACATACACAAATGTGTAGTACAAAATTATATAAAAATATTATATCATTTTCTTTGTTGTCATGAAAAAAACCTTATATATATATATATAAAATTATGAACGACCTTATTCTATAAACTTTACAAATCACCAAATAATATAATATAAGACATCAAAAAATTATGGCAGACACAAATCACGAGTTACAACTATATGAATCAACTCGATAAAATTATTATAAATCACCATCTTAACATGATTTAAATTAATAAAAAAATTATGAAATCATTACATGAATTGTATTAAATAAAATGAATGATTGAAATGAGATTAAAATTGATGGTCTTGAAAAGTTTGTAGAGTTGGTAGAATAAGAAGGTTTGTAGTTGAACAGGAGCGCGCACGCACATACACAAATGTGTAGTACAAAATTATATAAAAATATTATATCATTTTCTTTGTTGTCATGAAAAAAACCTTATATATATATATATAAAATTATGAACGACCTTATTCTATAAACTTTACAAATCACCAAATAATATAATATAAGACATCAAAAAATTATGGCAGACACAAATCACGAGTTACAACTATATGAATCAACTCGATAAAATTATTATAAATCACTATCTTAACATGATTTAAATTAATAAAAAAATTATGAAATTATTACATGAATTGTATTAAATAAAATGAATGATTGAAATGAGATTAAAATTGATGGTCTTGAAAATTTTGTAGAGTTGGTAGAATAAGAAGGTTTGTAGTTGAACAGGAGCGCGCACGCACATACACAAATGTGTAGTACAAAATTATATAAAAATATTATATCATTTTCTTTGTTGTCATGAAAAAAACCTTATATATATATATATAAAATTATGAACGACCTTATTCTATAAACTTTACAAATCACTAAATAATATAATATAAGACATCAAAAAATTATGGCAGACACAAATCACGAGTTACAACTATATGAATCAACTCGATAAAATTATTATAAACCACCATCTTAACATGATTTAAATTAATAAAAAAATTATGAAATCATTACATGAATTGTATTAAATAAAATGAATGATTGAAATGAGATTAAAATTGATGGTCTTGAAAAGTTTGTAGAGTTGGTAGAATAAGAAGGTTTGTAGTTGAACAGGAGCGCGCACGCACATACACAAATGTGTAGTACAAAATTATATAAAAATATTATATCATTTTCTTTGTTGTCATGAAAAAAACCTTATACTACTTACACATTAAATAAATGTTACATTATATCTTTGATTGATATGTATAACTCTTTACTGCTCTATTAGTAAATAAATGATTAATATATTACACATTTATTGTTAAAAAATTGAATTCTTATTATCATTCTTAAATAACATATAATTATTATTTTATTTTTTGTATAATGTTAGAATCGAGCCCCTAATACTTTATTAAATATTTAGATGGTCATTGTGACAATCCGGGTCAAACCACAAGCCTTTTCGAAATCAGGTCAAGTCCCGAAACCGTATCATAAATAAATTCTGTTAGATATGAAGAAATGATGCTTTCAGAGAATGGAAATCAGAGTTTACAGAAGCTGATCAGAGTCTAAGTGATGTCATCATAGTTTAATCACTGATAGATCTTACACTGGTCAGAGTTTGACATCTAGCATTCGATAAATCAGGATTTGATTAAAGATAAAGATGAAAGTGTTTCTGCCAATAACAACTTCCTTTTTGAAGCTTTCTATTCTGAAGATAATGATGAAAATTGTATCTTTGTATTAATTGATCATTATCTTTGTATTATTTAGATAGGTAACTGTGTACTATATAAATATATGATTAGGTTTACATTGATGTATCGTTCAATACACATTATTCTCATAACTTAGTAGCTCTTAAAAACATCTGGTTTCTTGAGAGTGTTTTGTATTAAGTTTGCCAAAAGTTGAGACAAACAATATTTCTTTTACATACTTGTGTTCTAGTTTTTGATTTTTTGGTACTATTATATTCAACTCCCCTTTTATAGTAGTCTATTTACTGGGTAACAACTGGTATCAGAGCAGGCGGTTTTAGTCAACCTAAAAGATCTAAAACAATGTCTGGAAACAAGTATGAAAGTATCAGAATTCCAATTCTTAAAAAGGCCGAATATCCTACATGAAGGGTGAAAATGATGATGTTCTTGGAAGCTACAGATCCTGACTATCTAGACAAGATTAATGAAGGTTAGTATTTGCCAACAAAATTGGTACCACCAATTGTAGTTGAAGGAAGACAAGTTCTTGAGCACTACACTCTGAAGGATAAGAAAGAGTGTACTAATGAAGAAAAATAGGAAGTCCTCAAGGATGCAAAGGTAAGAAACATCTTACATAACAGTCTGGACTCTGTGATATCTAACAGAGTGATTGCTTGCAAAATAACAAAGGAAATCTGGGATGGACTAGAAGTTCAATGTCAAGGAACCAAAAAGATAAAAAAACAGAAGATATGTTCTCATTCAAGAGTATGAATATTTTGAGTTAAAATAAAATGAGTCCCTAACTGATGCATATGATATATTTCTTACTCTGTTAAATGATTTGGCTCTAGTTGACAAGGTATATGAGAATGAGGATTCAAACACCAAATTTCTAAGAGCTCTACCTGAAAAATGGGATTTACAGACATCTTTGATAAGAGACAGAGTAGATTTGGAAGACATGTCTCTAGATGAAGTATATGGAAAGTTGAAAACTCATGACTTGGATTTACAATAAAGGAAAAACAGGAAAAGTGGCAAGGCAAAGTTAGTTGCCTTAAATGTTGAGACAAAGATTGTGAAAGCTAAGGAACAAATCCCTACAGTCTCAAAGGGAAAAGGAAAAACTGTGATGGTTAAAGAAAGCAGTGAGTCAGAGTCTGAAGCAAACACTGATGCAGACTCTGATGATGAATCCACAGATTCTAACATGATGGAAATTATTGCTATGATTGTCAAGGGCTTCAAAAAGATGAATTATAGGAAGTTCAGAAAATAGGGCAAGTTTCAGAAGAGGTCTGACAACTCTGATAGCAATGAGAAGTTCAGAAAGGGAGAAGACAGAGAAGGAAAGTCAAAGACACTTGACAAATCAAAAGTCAAGTGTTACAAGTGTAACAAGATGGGACACTATGCAACTTAGTGCAAGAGCAAGGAAGCCAGAAAGGCACTCATAACATCCAAGAAAGACTAGATGGACTCCTCAGACTCTGATGATGAAGTAAACTATGCCCTCATGGCAAACATTGAGACTCCTATTACAAACTCTGATAAGGTACCAGATTCAATCTTTAACATAGATACTAATAATATCTATGGATTGAAATCAGTTCTTAGAACCTTGCATGTTAGTTTTAAACCTCAATCTCTTGAGAATAAAAGACTAAAATCTGAAATTCAAAAGTTATCTGTTAAGAATGATTTTCTTGAATCTGAACATGTGCACATGTTAGATACTAAGAAAGATTGTGAGAGAGATTTACACATGCAAACTGAACTAGAAATTCAAGTGACTTATCTAAAAGCTGAGATAACCAAAGAAAAAAAGACCTTCAGAATTTGGACAAACTCTGGAAAGAAGGTTCAAGAAATTCTATCTGACAAGAATTGGACATCTGCCTTAGGTTATGAATCAGAGAATGAGAAGAAAAATGGTAAAAAAGTTGTTAAGACACAAACATGAGTTAATGAGAAACTAAATAAACTTGTTAACTTTGTTAAGTCTAGTAGTAAAGTAGAGTCATCTGACAATTGCTCTAAAAACTCTAAAAATGAAAAGAGTAGCGTGTTAGAGAATAAACTAATGAATATTGGTTTGCTTTCTCCAAACCAGCTTAACGAAAAGATAAAATCTGTCACTAACAAGAATAAGCCTAGATGAGTCAAAATGAACAGGAATGGAAATGTATGAATATCTAAGGAGACTAATTATAAGAATATTCCTGATGCACCTAGAAAGACCTATTTCACTTGTGATAATTATAATCATCTTGCTATTGACTGCATGCAGAATAAAAAGAAGGAACTTGAGATACCTAAATCAGGAATTAGAAAACAGACTAGATATAGGCCACAAAGTCCTTGTTTTCATTGTGGTAGTTTATGGCATTCTATTTACACTTGTAAAGAATATCACAGTCTGTATTTCAATTATTATGAACTGTTGACTCATTTGAATAAGACTCCTATTTCTGCTACATATGTTCTAAAACAAGAGTATGTTGTAAAAGCTGATAGAAGAAAACCAAACTCTAAAAATGCAAACTCTGTTAACTTAAACTCTGACAAAACTGCTTCTGCTGCTGTTATGGATAAAAAATGAGGTGTATTTAATATGCAATTAATGCTAGGGTTATAGAGAGCTTCGAGCTTTAGTGACTGCACTAACATTTTGTGACTAACTCAGGTCCTCGTAACTGCCTACGTATCTCAATGGGTGTGAGAATTAAGCTAAAAAACGTAGTTCTAATGTTGAAGGGTTAAGCCCTTTATATAGGCACAAGAGAGCCTTGGAATCATATTATAATTAGGAGATTTGGTGGACAAGTCTCCTAGTGACAAGGTTGTTTGAAACCTTTTAGGAATGAAGGTCCTCGATGGACTCTTCCCACGTTTGGGTTTCTAGATTCTTCTAGGATGAGGGCCTTCAACAGGCTTCTTGGGCCTTTACTAAGCCTTTATTAATTAATTATAAAATTAATTAATAACAAAGGCTTACTGGGCCATTGGCTTCAACATAGCTTGTGGGCTGGACTTACAAATCCAGTTGATCCTTGAATTAAAAATCCAGTTGATCCTAGGATTTACTTTCCTAATTCGTTTAAAGGGTCCAAGCCTTTGGACCATACTAGGTCTAATAAATGAAATAATAAATGCTATATTTATTATTTCCTCAGGGCTATTTTTACCCGTATCATTTGCCCCCCCAACTTTTGAGAAAACTTTGGAGTTTTCGTAAAAGTTTCACAAAGGGTTTTCAATGCCTTATTGGGCTTTTAATTCATTTCAGTCAATTTTTATCTCGTCTTTTGGGCTCAGACCTTTTTATTATTAATCCTTTCAAAGAATTAATATTATATAAATTCCCCACCAAAGGAATTTATTTCTACCAAATTTACCAAGGATGAGTTTTTTGTAGGCCTGCCCTAAATTGACCTGGATTGAGGTCGAACAGGGGCTCATTTCCACCCCCAAGTAGATTTGGGGAATTGAGGTCGATTTTGACCTTGATTGAGGTTGAATAGTGGGTCAAAATACCTTGAGGTCGAACTAAGTGACTGAGGTCGATTTCGACCTCGATTGAGGTCGAATTGGCCTTCATGGCTCCTTGAGGTCGAAACATGGGACTGAGGTCGATTTCGACCTCGATTGAGGTCGAATAGGCCTTCATGGCACCTTGAGGTCGAAACATGGGTCTGAGGTCGATTTCGACCTCGATTGAGGTCGAATAGGCCTTCATGGCTTGTCATTCAATCGACTTGGATCGATGTCGATTATAACTTTAAATATACATTCAGGTTGATTTTGGATTCGAGATCGATCGTCGACTTGAAACGAGGTCGAACTAACCCTCAAATTTGCACTGAGATCGATTGGATATTGAGGCTTATTATCAATATCATTTGAAGTTGAACGGTGTTTTGAGATCGAATAGGCCATCTTGGCTTGGGCTTCGTTTTTGACCTCAATTGAGGTCGAATTATGCCCTAAATCCACTTCGAGGTCGAATGATAGTCAATTTGATTTATCGATCTCATTTGAAGTCGATCACGGTATTGAGGTCAAGTAGGCCTTCAGGGCTTCATCTTCATTTCGACCTTGACTGAGATCGAATTATACCTCAAATGTACATCCAAGTCGAATCTTTATATTTTTCAATATTTGGTGATTTTTGACTTGGTTTGAGGTCGATTAAAACCTTGTTTTCCCTCCCATGTCAAAATTGTTTGGGTATCAGAACCTATGTTGTGTTCGAACTAAATTGAGGTCGAACTATCCCTTATTTTACCCTCCCGGCCGATTTATAATGGGCTTCATGTCTTGATGTTTTCTGATTGAAATTGAGGTCGAATTGAAAATGCCCACCTAGGTCGAAAATAGTTGCCCCCTTAAGGATTCGAGTAAATTGAGCCCCACAGGCTTTGGGCTTTTGGCTTTTGGGCCCTTAACAATGTGGGCCTTTACTAGGCCTTCTATTTAAGAGTTCAACTATTTTTTCTAAATAATGAGCCTTCATGGTTTTCGGATTATGGGCCTCCAAGTTTCTTGGATCATGGGCCTCCATTATCTTACGAACCTTTCACCTTTATTGGGCCTTCTAGGCCTCCATATTCTAGGCCTTCGAGGTTTTTGCCATTGGATAGTGGGCCTTCATGGCTTATAGGTCATGGGTTTCACTGGCCCAACTTCTAGATCCTTCTTCTGAGTTTTAGAAAACTCTTTTTTTACCTTTGGACCTTCATTTATGGGCCTTGTCATATAAGCCCCTTCACCGGTTTTACCGGTTAATTTACCCTTCAGCGGTCATGTGACCTAGACACACCTGTAAAAAAAAGGGATTTGAACTTTTGGATGACTGGCTAGGGGGTTATATATGAGTAGTGTGAGGGGCTTCACTTCCCACACTTCTCATTTCTCACTTCTCTACTTTCTCACAAATACTTGAGCTCTCAAGCCTTCAAGCGAATCCAGATTCCAACTCTCTCAAGGGTATTCATAAAGTCGAAGGATCAATGGCTGATAAGAAGATTTATCGATTGGCAGCTATGAATGCAGGGTCTACAAAAAGAGGTAAACCTCTTCGTCGAATCCCCATTTTTTCCTCGTACATGTCTTTGTTAGATATGATTAATCAAAGGGGGGATGAGTATCCTAGTCAATTCCATTTAGATTCGTATAGCCGTAGTAATAAATTTTTTGATACTGATCTAGTAGAAGAATACAATCGCCTTTTTAACTTTCCCCCTCATTTCACTATTTCTTTGCTAGAGCCTTGTGACAGGACCTGCCACTGGAACCCAATTACTTATTCGTTTATGTAGATGCCATGCTAGCGGGGCTTAGGTTCCCTGTTCATGAATTCATCCCCATACTCTTGGCCGGTGCCTAACTTAATCCTTGCCAAATCATACCCAATTGGTGGAGACTCATCCATTGTTTCATGGTTTTGTGTTTAGAAAATAAAATCAAAATGACCGTTTCCCTTTTTTGTACGATTTTTCAATTCAAAAATTCTTCCAGCCTTTCCTTGGGCTGGGTTCACATAGCCCATAGACCCAACAGGCCCCATAATTTTTACAATTCTTCTATCCCTGATAATAACCTCCACTGAAAAAATAGTGTTGTTCAAATCAAGTGGGAAGGGGGGGGGAGATTGGGGGACTCTTTTTAGGCCCGCCTTCGGGAAAGTTGCGGATGGGAGCATCGACTCCATTAAGCTCTCAGAGGAGGAGCAGCCAGCTTATATCGCACTCACTCAGGTGGAGGCCAATGAGGTTTATTGGGCTCTTCTAGATGAGCGTAGGTTGAAAGCTGTGGGCCTATCTAGGGCCTCAAGTAAAGGTATATCACTTTACTTAGGTTTTTCTTTGTACTTTGATCGTTCTATTGCTTTACTAAAGTGTTTATGTTCCTTTTTTCAGCTGCTGCGCAAAGCCCGGGACTATTTCACCCGTTGAAGAAACAAGCCGTATAAAGCGGCTAAGGTTGATGAATGACCCCAGGCAGGGGAAAGAGCCTCCGGCTTTCTTACAGCCTCACATTGGGCCAATCGAAACTGAAGGCAGTGGGTCTACCAAAGCTCCCAAATCCCTGGCATACAAAACAGGCTGGGGATTCAGGAAGTCGGACACCGTGGTAGGTTGCACGGATCATGCAAGGGATTGGTTTCTTCATTCCCTCACTCCTTGCGACTACAAGGATATTGTGTTGGGTCGTGACGAGGAGAGCACCAAGGCTTTGGGTGCACAGACATTGGCATTAGTAAGTTTCTTTACCCAACTAATTCACATTTTACGTAGCTAGCACACACTATCATCCTTTAGCTTTAACATTTTTGCTATTTATGATTTGGCTTTCTATGTGATTTATCATGGTTTGTTGGCTTTTCAAGCCAATGCCTACTTTCATGCTTCCCTGCACCAAATAGAGTCATGGAAGGCTGAGGAAGGGAAGCACAAGAAGGAGCTTACAGTGGCAAATGCCAAAACCAAGCACTTGGAAGAGAAGTTGGCCGAGAAAGTGGAGCTTTTGAAACAAACTCAGGCCGAAATAGTTGAACTCTGGGCCGATAAAAATGCTATCATCGACAAGTATTTGGCCTCGGAAGAATACCAAGATTTGATATTACAACATGACGACTTCCTTTTTCCTGCCAATTACACGATCGGGTCTGTTTGACCCTAAGGTGGACTTCCAAAGTCCTCAGTCACCGAATCTTTAAAGTGGTTGATCGAGACCCAAGAAGAAGAAACCGAGGGGGACAGTTGTCCTGATGTTAGGTAAATGAGGGCTCACGAGCCCAGCCTTACCCCTTCCCCTCGTCAAGCCTTTCCTGAGAAAAGTGTTCGTGAGGCAACTCCCCAGAAATAAATGGAGGAAAGCTCTTTCGAATAAGAAGAATCAAGTGAAGACGGAGAAGGTTCATCTTCGTCTAGTGATGATGAGTCTTCAGAAAATGAGGAATTGTCTAAATAGTTAGGTTTTCTATCCTTGTATTTATGTTGGCCCTTAGTGGCTTTGTAAAAACATTTGGCCCTCGGGCTTTTATTTTTGTACTCGTGTTTTTCACATTTATGTGTTTTACTTTCTGCCTTTGTTTTGCTTGTTTTTCGTGTTTAAGTTGAACATAAACAACAAATACTTGCGAGGCTTATAAAAGACTTAATGAAAATGACTAATGCTATATAAGAAGAACAGAAAACATTCTTTATAAATTTATAAAGTTTTCAAATGAAACTTAGAATTAAAAACATGTCATGCCTTCGAGGCTAATAAACCGACAATTAAACATTTTGAAAATCAAAGTCGAATATTTAAACATAATAACTTCTTAAGTTGGCGGAATTCCAGCTTCTTGGGATTTCAATCCCTTCGAGGGTTTGGAGCTTGTATGCGCCCTTCCCTGTGACTTTCTTCTCAGGACTAAGTCTCATTCGTGGAAGAACCTTTCCTTCACTCTAAGGTTGTAGTAGAATGAAGGTTTCTTCTAGTTTACCACAATTCTAGCATTGGATTCGTCACGCAATTCATCTATCAAGTCTAGATCCAACTTCATGCCTTCCTCATTGGTGTCAATCTGAAACTCCTGCACTCTTGGTGACGTCTGAGTAATTTTAAGGGCACCACTGCCTCAGCCCCGTAGGCCGGTTGAAAAGGTATAGCCTCTATTGAAGCTCTACAAGTAGTTCTGTATGCCCATAAGATTGGGAGCAACTCGTCAACCCAAGTCCCTTGGGAGCGTTCAATCAGCTTTTTAAATCCATCCAGGATAATTCTGTTGGCAACTTCAGCTTGTCTATTTGATTGTGGATGAGCTAATGAAGTGAAGCGTAGTTCAATGTTGTAGTTTCCACAGTACTCTATGAAGTCCTTGTTGTTAAATTGAGTTTCATTNTAATTTTGAGGGCACCACTGCCTCAGCCCCGTAGGCCGGTTGAAAAGGTATAGCCTCTATTGAAGCTCTACAAGTAGTTCTGTATGCCCATAAGATTGGGAGCAACTCGTCAACCCAAGTCCCTTGGGAGCGTTCAATCAGCTTTTTAAATCCATCCAGGATAATTCTGTTGGCAACTTCAGCTTGTCTATTTGATTGTGGATGAGCTAATGAAGTGAAGCGTAGTTTAATGTTGTAGTTTCCACAGTACTCTATGAAGTCCTTGTTGTTAAATTGAGTTTCATTGTCCATCACCAGGATTCGGGGTAACCCATACCTGCATATAACATTCTCCTAGAAGAATTGAGTCACATTCTTAGTATCAATCTTGGCCAGGGGTTTCGCTTCTATTCACTTAGTGAAGTAGTCGATGGTGATAATGAAAAACTTCCTTTTTGCACTGGCCATAGGAAATGGACCTAAAATATCCATTCCCTACATAGCAAAGGGGAGTGGAGAATTGATGGATGTCAGCATCTCAGGGGGCTGCCTAACGATGGGTGCAAACCTTTGGCAGCGATCACATTTCTTAACATAAGCTTTAGTATCTTTAAGCATCTCAGGCCAATAGAATCCCAGCCTTATGACTTCATGAGCAAATGCCCTGCTTCCAAGGTGTTGGCCACATATACCTTCATGAACTTCCCTTAGGGCAGCTTCAGCCTCATGACGTCTCAGACACTTCAAGTAGGGTATCACGTACGATTTATTATAAAGTATTCCTTCTATGAGGGCATACTTCAAGGCTCTCACTGATAGATTGTGTGCCTCCATGGGGTCGTTTCCAGGTAGAGCTTGATGGGATCCTGAAGGAATTTATGCACCAGCGGAAGCATTGAATAACATTTTATTTGCATATATTCCTATGTATACATACATATAGATACAAAACTATTTTATAAATTGAAGAATACCTCGATTGCTTTCCGGCAACAGCTAGAGAAGATCTTGTTCTTCAATCCTTGCAGTCACCCCTCAAGTGTGGAGTGCTCTAAAGATATCCACCAAGAATCAAACTAAAAGATGAAGGAGGAGGCTAGAGAGGAAATTAGGGTTGCCTCCCTTTTAAAATATTTCTCACAAATATTAGGGTTTAAGTATTAGGGTTTATAATCCTATATTTATAGGCAAATATCTCAGCTGAGATATTTTCTATAAATATCTTATTATTAATTCCCTTTTTAATTAATTAATCTTATTAATTAATTAGTTAATGATTAAAACTATTTTAATCATTAATTCCTTTTTCTAAACTCTTTTAGAAAATTATTCTCTCTTCATATTTAATTACTTTAATTAAATATTTAATTAATAATATTAAGATCTTATCTTAAATAATTTATAATCAATTAAATCTCATTTAATTAATTTATAAAATTTGCTAAGTAATTATTTATTTCATAAATAAATAATGACTAGCTATTATTAATTATTCCTTCATCTATAATTTAATCTCTTTTATGGTGTGACTCTTTAGGTTCAATATTAAGCCGGTAGTAGAAATAAATAATAATAAATATTTTATTTATTATTTATATGAATTCTATTAATTCATTAAATATAATTAATCTAATTAATTATATGGTACGTAGAAGCGATCGCCTTGAAAGCATACAGCCCACTCATGCCAAGAATCGCATTGTAGGTGGTGCTTGCCTTGATAACCAGGAAATTCAGTATTTGAGTAGACTGTCGAGGTTCTTCACCCATAGTCAATGATAATTGTATAATTCCCTCTATCCGAGATTCCACTCCATTGAAACCATTGATAGGCATATTGGAGGGGGTCAGTTGCGAATCGTTATATCCCATTTTCACAAAAGCGTCATAAAATAGGATGGATATGGACGATCCACCGTCTACTAAGACTCTTTTAACTGGAGAGTTTCCTATAACAGGGTTCATTACTAAGGGATCATCGTGGGGGAATCTTACCCCTTTTAAGTCAGAATCATAAAACGAAAAATAGACCTCAGTCATTGCTCTCTTAAGAGGTTCTCCTACGATGCTCATTACCTCTCGGGCATATGCCTTTCTGGACATTCGGGAGTTACCTGCAGCGGTTGGTCTTTCTGAAATTACATTGATCACATGCCCTCGGGGTTGATTGTTTCTGTCGTTGGGGTCTGAGTCCCTTTGTTTGTCATTGTGACCTCTGTCATGTCTAGCACCTTCCTTGGTGTAATTTTCCAACTTTTCTCTTCTTATCAGAAATTTTATCTCGTCTTTTAACTGACGGCAATCATCAGTGTCGTGTCCCACATCCCTATGGAATCGGCAGTACACATTCTTTTTTCTCTTTTCAGGCTCAGTCCTTAGTGACTTCGGCCATCGAATGTCTTTACCTTTCTCGATATCCATCAATATTTGGCTACGGGCGGTGTTTAGCCTTGCATACTCGGCAAACCTGGATCCTCCTTTCTTCTTGGAGTCATTAACATCATCATTCTTTGTATACTTAGTATCGATAGTATCTCAGTATCGCTTGGTCACTTCTTAGAGTAGGTGCTTAAGGCATGAAACCCTTGGGCTTTCTTCATACTTTCATCGGCCTTGATATACTTTTCAGCTCTCTCCTGAAGCACATTCATACTCTCAGGGTCCCTCTTGGCTAATGATCTCCTGAAATTTTCGTCAGAAGTCCCTTGCTGTAATGCAATCATAGCTACCTTCTGATCTAGATCGGGGAGCTTCAAGGCCTCCTTCGTGAATCTGTTCATGTAGTCCCTCAAGGACTCATTCTTCCCCTAATGCATGTTCATTAATGAAGCTGGACTCTTCTCGTGAGTCTTGATGCTAATGAACTGACCAATGAAGACCCTGCTCAGATCCTTGAATGACCCAAAAGAGTTAGGTGGTAGACGACTGAACCACCGTTGAGCCATACCACTCAGGGTCTGGGGAAACGCCCTACACTTGACGGCTCGTAGACGGGTTACAACAACAGTGCATTAGAGAATGTGAGAACATGATTTGAGGGATCTCCTGTTCCATCATAGGCCTTGATCGTAGGTATCTTAAACTTCCTTGATATCTTCTCATTTATAATATTCTCAGTGAAAGGGGATGTGGGATCATCTGAATCTCCAAGTGGTAATAAGTCTTGGGGGTCAACCATAACATGTCTTGTCTTTGTTCGGCTCCTGGTTGGGGGCTCATCCAAATCTATCACAGCTGCATTTCTTATCGACCCCCTAGCACCTTCAACTCTGGGGCACTGTCGCCTTGCTAACGCCCTCTCCAGGTCTTTCCTCAGCTGATGGGATTCGGCTTCATGAGTGCGTATTCTTTCATGAAGGTTCAGGGAGTCATTATCTTGAGGCCCTCGGGGCTGGGTACTCATTCCTCCAAGGGGCTCCTTACCGGGTCGCCTCCTTCCTGGGATAATATCCTCATCAGACGACTCCTCGTCATCAGTAGAGTAAGGTCCAGAGAAGTCCCGACTCCTTCGTCGTGAAGTATAGTGGGGCAACAACCCTTGCTCATAATAGGGCTCGTAGTTTCTCGGGAGCCCATAGTGAGGGTCGAGTGTTATAGAAGATGAGATCTGCAAAGTAGAATGAGCAATAAAAGTTGTACGAAGGGGTGGAATTACTTGGAGTGGAGGAACTGAAGCATGGATGGATACATCGGGGTTAGAAGGATGAAAAATGATGCTTAGGGGTCTGGTACGCCGGATACTTGCTTCAGGGTCCTCAACGGAGGTGGTGGGAACAATAGCTCCTTGTTCTTGCGCTGTGGCAGTAGGAACGTTGGTGTCAACAGTTGTGTTAGGGACCTCTCCCTCGAGAGTGCTCGCAGTACTTCGTGTTCTCACCATGGTTGCTATTCACTTTCCCATAGACGACGCCAAATGTTATGGATCNCGACTGAACCACCGTTGAGCCATACCACTCAGGGTCTGGGGAAACGCCCTACACTTGACGGCTCGTAGACGGGTTACAACAACAGTGCATTAGATAATGTGAGAACATGATTTGAGGGATCTCCTGTTCCATCATAGGCCTTGATCGTAGGTATCTTAAACTTCCTTGATATCTTCTCATTTATAATATTCTCAGTGAAAGGGGATGTGGGATCATCTGAATCTCCAAGTGGTAATAAGTCTTGGGGGTCAACCATAACATGACTTGTCTTTGTTCGGCTCCTGGTTGGGGGCTCATCCAAATCTATCACAGGTGCATTTCTTATCGACCCCCTAGCACCTTCAACTCTGGGGCACTGTCGCCTTGCTAACGCCCTCTCCAGGTCTTTCCTCAGCTGATGGGATTCGGCTTCATGACTGCGTATTCTTTCCTGAAGGTTCAGGGAGTCATTATCTTGAGGCCCTCGGGGCTGGGTACTCATTCCTCCAAGGGGCTCCTTACCGGGTCGCCTCCTTCCTGGGATAATATCCTCATCAGACGACTCCTCGTCATCAGTAGAGTAAGGTCCAGAGAAGTCCCGACTCCTTCGTCGTGAAGTATAGTGGGGCAACAACCCTTGCTCATAATAGGGCTCGTAGTTTCTCGGGAGCCCATAGTGAGGGTCGAGTGTTATAGAAGATGAGATCTGCAAAGTAGAAGGAGCAATAAAAGTTGTACGAAGGGGTGGAATTACTTGGAGTGGAGGAACTGAAGCATGGATGGATACATCGGGGTTAGAAGGATGAAAAACGATGCTTAGGGGTCTGGTACGTCGGATACTTGCTTCAGGGTCCTCAACGGAGGTGGTGGGAATAATAGCTCCTTGTTCCTGCGCTGTGGCAGTAGGAACGTTGGTGTCAACAGTTGTGTTAGGGACCTCTCCCTCGAGAGTGCTCGCAGTACTTCGTGTTCTCACCATGGTTGCTATTCACTTTCCCATAGACGACGCCAAATGTTATGGATAAAAAATGAGGTGTATTTAATATGCAATTAATGCTAGGGTTAGAGAGAGTTTCGAGCTTTAATCGCTGCACTAACATTTCATGACTAACTCAGGTCCTCGTTAACTGCCTACGTATCTCAATAGGTGTGAGAATTAAGCCAAAAAACGTAGTTCTAATGTTGAGGGGTTAGGCCTTTTATATAGGCACAAGAGGGCCTTGGATTCATATTAGAATCAGAAGACTTGGTGGCCAAGGGGTTTGAAACCTTTTAGGAATGAGGTTCCTCGTTGGACTCTTCTCACGTTTGAGTTTCTAGATCCTTCTAGGATGAGGGCCTTCAACAGGCTTCTTGGGCCTTTACTGAGCCTTTATTAATTAATTACGAAATTAATTAATAACAAAGGTTTACTGGGCCTATGGCTTCAATAGAGCTTGTGGACTGGACTTACAAATCCAGTTGATCATTGGATTAAAAATCCAGTTGATCCTAGGATTTACTTTCCTAGTTCGTTTTAAGGGCCCAAGCCTTTGGTCNTCTTGTCTTTGTTCGGCTCCTGGTTGGGGGCTCATCCAAATCTATCACAGCTGCATTTCTTATCGACCCCCTAGCACCTTCAACTCTGGGGCACTGTCGCCTTGCTAACGCCCTCTCCAGGTCTTTCCTCAGCTGATNCTATGGCTTCAATAGAGCTTGTGGACTGGACTTACAAATCCAGTTGATCATTGGATTAAAAATCCAGTTGATCCTAGGATTTACTTTCCTAGTTCGTTTTAAGGGCCCAAGCCTTTGGTCCATACTAGGTCTAATAAATGTTATATTTATTATTTCTCCAGGACTATTTTTACCCATATCAGCTGCAAAAGTTAACAATGTTAAAAAGAAAGGATCCAAAATTGTTTGGGTCCTCAAAACTACTAATTAAATTACATATATGATTGCAAGGAAACAGGAAAAACATCCTAGTAATTGATAGTGGATGTTCAGCGCCATGACCGGAAATAAATCCTTACTTTCAGAGTTTGAGGAGAAGGCTGACCCAACAGTATCCTATGTAGATGGCAACATAGGAAGAATACTGAGATATGGCAATATTGTTATTGGAAATTTCGTCATTAAAAATGTAGTTCTGGTTGAAGGACTCAAGCACAACCTATTGAGTGTGAGTCAAATGATAGACAATGGTTATTATGTGGAATTTCTTGAAACTCAATGTGAAGTCAAAAGCAAAAAGACTGGAAAGTAGTTATCATTGGTCCTAGACATAACAACCTGTATGAAGCTAGCTTGGAAGTAAACTCTGATGGTCCATTGACTTGTCTCCCCATCATCAATGGAAAGATGGAACTGTCATCAAAAGCTGTATCATCTAAATTTTGGCAACATAAATGAACTGGTCAAAAAGGATCTTGTGAGAGGACTCTATAAAGCTCAGTTTCATCCTGATGGACTATGTGACTCATGTGAAAAGGCAAAATAGAAAAAGACATCATTCAAGAGAAAGACTGAGACTTCAATTGAAGAACCTTTTCATCTACCGCATCATGATCTGTTTGGTCCTGTCAATATAATGTCTATTGGAAAGAAGAGATATACTTCGGTGATAGTTGATGAGTACACAAGGTTTACTTGGGTATACTTTCTTCACAAGAAGGATGAAACTGTTGAAACCAATTTTGATCACATAACAATGATTGAAAATGGGTCTATACTCAAGGTGAAAATACCGAGGAGTGATAATGGAACAGATTTTAAAAACTCTGTAATGGAGGAATTACGTGCAACAAAATGAATACAACAACAGTTCTCAGTACCTAGTACACGACAACAAAATTGTGTAGTGGAAAGGAAAAATAGAACTTTAATTGAAGATGCAAGAACTATGTTGGAAGGAGAAAAACTTCCTACTTACTTTCGGGCAGAAGCTGTGAACACTGCTTGTATCACTCAAAATTGTACATTGATCAACAAACATGGAAAAACTCCTTATGAGATGATGAAAGGAAGGAAACCAAATGTAAAATAGTTTCATATATTTGGAAGCAAGTGTTTTATTCTCAAAACACATCCTGAATAACTGAAGAAATTTAAACTAAAGGAAGATGAAAGAATTTTTGTTGGTTACTCTATAACCTCAAAGACTTTTTCAAAGGCTTTCAAAGTGTCTAACTTGAGAATAAAAGTATCAGAGAATCCATTAATGTCTCCTTTGATGAAACACAAATTACAGGATTACATGATGAAAAAGCTCAAGAATGTCTGAGATTTGAAAATGAAAGTCAACAGGACACAAACACTGAAGACACAAACACTGATCCTCTAAGCTCTGATTCTCCAAATTCTGATGAAATGGAGAATGCAAATGAAGATTATGCACATATTGAGGGGGAATAACATCAATCTTCTACAGAGTCAACTGAACAAGATTCTGTGAATGAAATATCAGACTCTATTCAAACTCTGACAGAAATAGACTCTGATAACTCAAACTCTAATAACACAATTCCTGAAGTCAGCAGAATTTTAGGGGGAGGATTAAGATTTACTGAAGAATCTTACTATGATGGCACATGCAATGGGGGAACATCTAGTTTAAGGAACAATTTTCCTCACACTAGAAAGTGGACTAAGGATAACACACCTGTATTGATAATTGGTGATCCAAATAGTGGAGTTCAAACAAGAAAAGCCACTCAAAATGAATGTCTGTATCACAGTTTTCTATCTCAGAAAGAGCCAAAAAAAGTTAAAGAAGCTCTTAAAGATGCAGATTGGGTTACTGCAATGCAAAAGGAAATGAATGAATTTGAAAGAAATGAAGTATAGACTCTTGTTCCAAGTCCAAAAAATAGATCTATGGTTGGCACCAAATGGGTTTTCAGGAACAAGACAGACTCTGATGGAATAATAACTAGAAACAAAGCAAGACTAGTTGCCAAAGATTATTCTCAACAAGAAGGCATAGACTATGATGAGACTTTTGCACCTGTTGCAAGACTTGAAGCAATCAAGATTTTTCTTACTTATGTTGCATATAAGAAATTTAAAGTCTACCACATGGATGTTAAAAGTGCATTTCTAAATGGAGAACTTGAAGAGGAAGTTTATGTTGAACAACTTCCAGGCTTTGTAGATCCAAAATATCCAAATCATGTCTACATGTTAGACAAGGCATTGTATGGACTTAAATAAGCTCATAGGGCATAGTATGAAACTCTAGCTCAATTTCTACTAGAAAGTGGATTTACTAGAGGTACAATTGATAAAACCTTATTTTACAAGAATCAAGGTAAGGACTTTGTAAAGCATAATGTAACGTAGTATGTAATAGTGATATCGATAACTCAACTAAGAAACAAAGACAGACAAATAATACTAATATGCAGCACAGGAATCTAGAAGGACATGCAAACAGAAATCATACATACGTCATTGCAAAGCATTCAAGATGTAAAGTTTACTGAACGACAGCGAGAGAAGTTAATTAATATGTTCAGGCCTCAACAACAAATAAGTGTTCAGTAGATTTAAGACAAAAGGCAGTGCAATGATTCAAGTATAGTTGTCAAAGGATTTCAGTGATCAGAAGCAATGTAACAATCCAAAGATAGTCAGCTGAAACAAAACAGAATTCAAGGGAATTCAATTCAGTGTTAGTCGTTTGTGAACCAGACCAGTGCACTAAGCGTCAGCACAACAAGAAAAAATTTGTCTTGATTAATCAGAAGAAAATCAGTTGATCAAAGCAGAAGAGTGGAATCCAAGTAGTAATTATTTCAAGAATTCAAGAAATATGTCAAGGCAAGTAATACTACAATTGGTGGTTCCTACACAAGAGGAACAATGTGTGAAGCGCTACAAACATTACTTAGGCTCAACAAAACAAGTTGAAAGCTCAAGATTATCCTAAGAGGTTTGTGCCGCCTGCACAAGGGAATGGGAGTGCAAGCGTAACAAAGCATGTTTGTGGCGCCAGAAGCTCAAGTGAGGTGTTTGTGGCGCCTACACACTACAAACAGTGTGCAGGCGAAACAAACAATTCCAGGCGCAAGAAAACGTAGAATTATTCTCAAGTAGTTTGTGGCGCCTGCACAAGGGATTGAGAGTGCAGGCGCAACAAAAACAGAACATGCGCAACAAAGGCCCATTGGCGCAACAAACTACTTTATGGTGCCTACACACCACTTCTACTCTACAGGCCCAACAAAGGACTTGGACAATTGTGGAATTCAATTTTCCAAAGTCTACAAAATATATATGGGTTAAATCAAAATGGGCAGTGAATTAATTCATTCACCTTCAATAAAAAGACATACAGACGGGAGCACCATTAAAGCTAGACATTAATATCACCCAACTGTATTTCACTTGTAATTGTGATTGAACCCATTGAAGCTAATCTTTTGATTAGAAGTGTAACACCTCAGGGATTTAATAATACATTGTTATTTCCCCGAATAGTTGTGTTTCATTAATTGCCATTTTTATATCTTAAGAACACAAACACTTAATCCGTAATTAAACGAAAAATCTACCATATCATATTCAACCCCCCTTCTATGATGATTTTGGACCTAACAGACTTGTTACTGGTTCAAATATATGTTGATGATATTATATTCGGGTCTACTAATAAGAAATTGTGTGAAAGATTTTCCAAGATAATGCAGTCCAGGTATCAAATGAGTATGATAGGGGAGTTGATCTATTTCTTGGGACTACAAGTTAAACAAACTGAAAAGGACATCTTCATAAATCAGTCCAAGTATACAAGAAATCTGTTGAAAAAGTTCAACATGCTAGAATCTAAAACTGCAACTACCCCTATGGCCATAACAACCAAGTTGGATCAAGATACTGGTGAGCCTGTTGATATGACAACTTATAGATGTATGATTGACTCACTCCTTTACTTAACTGCAAGCAGACCATATATCATGTTTGCAACTTGTCTTTGTGCTAGATTTCAGGCAAATCCGAGGGAACCTCATTTGATTGCTGTTAAGAGGATTTTAGATATCTTAAAGGCACCATTAATCTTGGTTTATGGTATCCTAGAGAATCTGATTTTAAACTTATAGGCTATCATATGCTGATTTTGCAGAATGCAAAATAGACAAGAAAAACACAAGTGGCAGTTGTCAATTTTTAGGAGGAAAATTTATTTCTTGGTTCAGTAAAAAGCAGAAATCCATCTCTACATCAACTGCAGAGGCAGGGTATATTGCTGCAGAAAGTTGTTGTGCTCAAATTTTATGGATGAAAAATTAGCTGTTGGACTATGGTTTTAACTTTACTAAAATTCTTATTTATTGTNCAGCTGTTGGACTATGGTTTGAACTTTACTAAAATTCTTATTTATTGTGATAATTAAAGTGCAATTGCAATGACATGAAATCCAATTCAACACTCTATGACAAAGCACATCAGTATCATATATCACTTTATAAGAGAACATGTCATGAAAGGAACAATCAAAATGCATTTTGGTCCAACTGATTAGCAGCTAGTAGACATTTTTACCAAGCCTCTATGTGAAACAACTTTTACAAGATTGGTAAATGAGTTGGGAATGGTAGCAGGAGTTCAAGGACAAATAGTATATTATCATCCTCTTTCAAACTCTGATAATTGAATCAGTACTTGCAAATTCTGATATCAACAACTATCAGAGTATATAGTAAACTCGTCAGAGTATGTGGTAAACTCTATCAGAGTATGTGGTAACCTCTGATCGTCAGACAATGTACTCTCTGATTCATAGTCAACAAATCAACTTTAAAATATTAATTTGTTTTTAAATAAATAATTATTATTGATTTATTGTTATGACATTATATTTACATTTTTGACGTCATAATTGCTAATCTCTGACTGGAGTAACACTGGATGCGCGTGTGTGTCACGAGAAACGTTTCATATTATATATTAATATATATACACATATACACACACATCTGCTGTATTTTGAGAATTGTTTCAATCATTTTTCATCCTCTAATCTACTGCCACATGTCCCACTACAGGTCACAAGACTTATTGAGTGGGAATCGATTAATTCATTTGTATTCTCTACCTTGAATTAAAACTCTTCACTATTATTTTCTCTCATTCTATCCCAAAACCTTAAGTCTCTCAAAACCATCTCATATCTCAAGCTTTACATATCTATTACAATGGGTTCTAAAGGAGTTTCTTTCAGGAATTACACCTTTGCTACTACAAACTACTGTACTCTTCTCAATAAATCACCAGAAACTGGTGACTTTCATGACATCCAAGATTTTCTTGCTCAAAGTTGTATTGGGTATGCTTTGTAGGAACCTGATAAGATTTCTACATAAGCCATAATAAGGATCTGGTCTCCGGCTAGATTCAACAATGCTAGTGCTACTGAGGAGCCCATCATAAACTTTCAGTGTAATGGCACCACTCAATCACTCCGGCAGTGGTTCGAAAAGCTCTTTATCTTTCAGAGCTTGTTGTGTACGATGATGTCGCAAGTGATAATGACATCAAAGATTTTTTCAGAGAGATAGGCTATGGAGGAAGCCTATCAAAGCTGGGAAGCCTCACTAGGCCAAATCTTAGAAGAGAATGGAGTTCTTTCCTTGATTGCATCACAAGGGCATTAACAGTCAAGTGAATAATTTTTTATGTTATTCCCCAACTCTCTCAATAAATTGGGTATTCTCTGACCCATTCTCAAAATTTTAATTTTACTTGTTTGTTGATTAGGCAAATAGCTGGTAAAATTAGTGATGATGAACATACTGTATATTATGCTAGATTTTTGCAATTGAATTTTAGTCATCTTTTGCCAGATGTTTGTTTTTCTGATGATGTTAACATTTTTGTTTTTCAAACGAATAAAAGAATTTTTGCTGACTTGACAAGGACAGATGTCAAGAAAGAAAAAAAAGGTTTATTTGTCTGCTTTGGTGTATCCTGCACATGTCAGGCATCTTCTCAATCAGAGGTTGCCTACTATGTATGGAAGTGATTTTCTTTCAGTGACTATGGATCAGAGTTTACCAGTCATCCACTCTGATTCTATCCCAAGCAACCCACCAAACACTGATACACAACTTCTGCCAACCTCTGTTGTCTCCCAAAAGAGATCAGTTGTAAAACACACATCTCACGAATAGGGCTCATGCCTCAAAAGGAAGGGAAAATCAGTAACTAAGTCTCCTCCAAGAAGAAGAAAGTTAATTGATGCGCCAACAAACTCTGATAACAATGCTGAGGGCATGGTTTTTCCTATCAAGATATCTGTCAAACCTACCTAAGAAATTCCTCTTGCTTCATTCATGAAGCAATTTCATGTCAATCCTATGTCAGAGCCTGCTAGGAAGAAGATGAGACTAGTTAAAGCAAAAATCTCAGAGTATTTCTCTTCGGTTGATGCTGCAAACTCTGAACAACTAAACTTTGAATTTACAAATCATGATGCTATAACTGGAGAAGAGACTTTAGTGTCAATGAGGAAATCGTACATGAGTGATGATATAAATCAAATCAATCTATCTCCTCAAGGATTTGGTGTTTCAGCTGAAGACATGGTATATGACACTCATGTTAATCATTTTACCAGTCCTACAATAACCTTGGAGGGTGCTTCAAATGAGGTACCAAGTAAAGATAAAAAGGGAACATGGACTGACAGTGAAATTATTGATGAGAAATGTTGGGATAAAAATGATGATGACATTCCTAATACAAAAAAATATTGATCATGATGCATCATCAACCCCAGTAGTAGTATCTGATTCCCCCACCAACTCACCACCAAAGAGAGTACCTGAATTGTCTTATGAAAGGGTGCGGCAACTGGCTGATAAAATTATAAAAGATATGGCTGCCAAAAAGGCTCATGACAATGCTGCCATTGAAGAAAGAAAGATTGATTCCCTGGTTTTCTCCAGGAATAAGAAACAAAAAGTTTCTTTTGGACTAGATACACAAGAACCTATCTCTCAAAGTGACGTAACAGTCTCTAAAAAGCCAGGAACACAAGAACCTGTTGATCAAAGTTCAACAGCAGCCACACTACCAGCAGATGAAGCCAAATTGGATCATGAATACAGCTCATGAGAACCTTCAGCTCAAAGGGTTGAAGAAGCTGTTAAGGCCCCAGCCACACAAGAACCATCCAATCAAAGTGTGAATGCTGACACTCAAACTCTGAATGAAGATCCTGTTGTTGCTGATGTTGAAGGCCAAACTCTGGCAGAGTCTAGCACACAAGAACCTTCACTTTAAAGTGGTGTAACAGCTATTAAAAAGACTCTGGTCCCACAAGCACCAATCACCACCAATGTGATTGCAGACCAACACAAGAAATATCAGCTAAACTCTGAATCTGGTGCTATAAATGTTGAAAAATCAAACTCTGATGTTAATCCTTTGGCACTCTCTGATACAATTCTAGTGCAACCACTATCTGCTAAGCCAATGGACACTCCATTAGCCTCTACAAATTTACAAGGTATAAACTCTAACTTTTCTTCTGAATTTACATACTCTGATAGCATAAGTTTAAAATTTATATTTACATCTTTCATTGCTGGAATGACCATGGATAGTCCTGAAAGGGCACCTCCTATTCATATGACCACATACACCTCTTTTCAGCCACCCCTTATTTATGTAGGACATTGTGATTTGAGCCTTTCTTATGAGACTGAGGTAAAATGTGTGGAAAACAGAAATGAAACAGAGAGGCAGACACTGGTTCTGGCAAAAGGAGAGATAGATTTGAGACAGAAGTTAGTTACTTCTAGTTAACAAACTCTAACTATTGAAAGTCATGAGATGTGTGATGTGAGAAGTAATGAGATTACTTTAAAAGAAAAGAGTGTCTTAGGTTGTTCTGTTCTTTGTGCAGTGCCCGGAGTATGCCAGAAATAAGCTCTGTTGTTCAACCTGTTCCTCAAGTTCTAAACTCTATTGTACCTAGTGTTAATGTTATAGCAGACGATCAGGATGTAGAATTTAAGGACTCTCTTTCTCCTATCTTTGCTGATGAAGAGCCTACCGATCTATCCATTTCCTATGTTAATAGATATAGCTCTAAGAGATGGCCCCTCAATGTTTATGATGCTTTTGATAGGTTAAAGTTGGATTATCTGGACTATTGTGTAGTTACTCAACTGAAGGATGAGATTGAACCTACTCTTGTTCAGGAAGGTGGTGTCAAACACGTTAAAATGAGAGAACCTACAAATAAAGATCTTGTTAATCTTGAAAAGAAAAAAATCTGGGATACAACTTAGAAATATTCTCATGAAAAGGTGAAATGGTCTCATGCTCATTATCTTGTTCAAAAGACAAACTCTGAAATATCCTCTGATGAAATGAAGACCCTGTTAAAGGCTACAACTGTGTTTACTAAGGCTCTTCACAGTGAAATGAATTCTTTGCATGAGGATGTCATCAAGCAGGGGGCTTATGTTCATAGTGGTGTGACAATGAACAAGACAACTATTGAAAAAAAATTCCATACTCTCTCCAAACAACACACTGCCTAGAAGTCTAAGGTGGATAATTTGAGTACTGTTGTATCTTCAATTCAGGATTCATTGACTCTCAACATGGATCATCTTTTCATTCATCATGATGTCAGAAAGGGGGAGAAAGTTTTTATGGATAAATGTAAAAATTATCTTCCTCTAAAATTTACTGATAAATCTGATGATGATGGAAGTGGAATGACAGATAAAAATTAAGGTAGTTATAAGGAGGGTGAAAGTGTCAAGACACAAACTCTAACTCCTTTAGGATCTGGACAAGTTCAAGGGAAACAAAAATCTCTAATGGAACCAAATGTTGTAGCACAACTAGATCAAATCAATAAGGATGCAAAGTTGGCTAGAAAGTTGGAAGAATAAGAGAAGCCTGAGAACATTGAAGAAAAGATTAAGGAGGATACAGAACTGGAAAAGAAAATGTTTGAAGAAGAATATCCTGATGTAGATCCAGTTGTTGCTGAAAAAGAAGTGAAAATGATGAATGCTGGTACTGACAATGCTCAAGTCCAGTCAAAGAAAAAGAAAAATCAAGTTCCAAAGAAAACTCTTATTCAAAAGAAAACTCCAATTCAGAAGAAACATGCGATATCTGCACCTGCTAGACCTCAACAAACATCTAAGCCTGTAATAAGGTCAAACAGAGGGGCAAGTTTAGATATTATAGAGAATCAAACAACTCAATCATCTCAGACTGTTTAACAGAAAGCTCCATCAAAACCAAAGACTCCACTCATCATGCAAGGAACTATATTTCTTCCAGGAAGAACCAATTTTGAAGATGAAAAAGAAGAACAACAGTCTCTGTGTAGAAAGAAGAATCATGATCTTCTATTGACAAAAACTGAATCTCTGACACTTAATGCTATACTTGGAAGAATAAAGGGGGAATTGGTGATGCTAAAGCCAAAGTCTACAAAGGAGAAGCCAATTCTTTTAGCGACCTTTATTCCTTGAAAAACAAGCCTGATGAGGAGTTAATACAGGTTCACTTGGATAAGCTTATTTTTGTTCACCTGGTGAAAGATACCTTTTATGGTGTTTTACCTAATGAGAAACTGTTGTACTTTCTAGAGGATGGAAGAGTGTTGAAACTATCTGAAGAAGATCTAGCTCACAAGTCATCAAAAGAACTGGAATATGTTCTTTATTTGCTAACTAGAGAAGATGACATTATTGCAAAGTGGGTGAAAATCTCTAGAAGGTGCAATAGCAGGGGAAAGAAAGAATGAAAAACTGATGAAGTTAAAATCTGAGGAGTACAGACCTAGATATATGCTTGAGGATGACACTGAGAAGGAGATAAGCAATGGAGATGCACAAATAAAAATGGTGTTGGAAACTCCTATATTGATGCTCAATCCTGATGGACAAAAGATATGCAGTATTCCTTTAGATGGAAGAATGGAGAGAACATCAATATACAACTTGAGAGTTGCAATTTTTCAGATTGATGATTCAAGTGATCAGATGAAGGAGTTGAAGGAGAAACTGATAGAATTATTGAAGACAACTGAAAAGAAATTACTTGATGATTTTCTAGCTGGAGATTTTTCTTACAATAAAATATATGTCAAGGTAGAAAACTCAAACACTGATGCATTTGTCTATGCGTTTCTGATATCATCATTGAAATTTATGTTTTATTGCTCAAAATATAAATTGGGGGGGATTTTTAGATATGAAGAAATGATGCTGTCAGAGAATGGAAATCAGAGTCTACAAAAGCTGATCAGAGTCTAAGTGATGTCATCAGAGTTTAGTCGCTGACGGAGTTACACTAGTAAGAGTTTGACATCTAGCATTCGATAAATCAGGATTTTATTAAAGATAAAGATGGAAGTGTTTCTGCCAATAATAACTGCCTTTTTAAAGTTATCTATTCTAAAGATAATGATGGAAATCACATCTCTGTACTAATTGGTCATTATCTTTGAATTATTTAGATAGGTAGTTGTGTACTATATAAACACAGGATTAAGTTTACATTGATGTATCGTTAAAAATACATTATTCTCATAACATAGCAGCTCTTAAGAACATCTGGTTTCTTGATAGAGTTTTGTATTAAGTTTATCAAAATATAATACAAACAATATTTCTTTTACATACTTGTGTTCTAGTTTTCGATTGTTTGGTACTATAATAGTCTATTTACTGGGTAACAAATCCATAGTACACTAGCCCAAATGCAAAAACATGGGTAATCCACAAGCCCACCGCAGGCTCCCAAAAGATGGCGATTTTTCGGTGCACTTGGTAGTAGTAGTACTCTAGCTTTTATATTGAACTAAGTCTTCACATATTTTAATGTGTCAACTTTGGTCAAATTCCAAGCCTTTTCGAAATCGGGTAAAGTCCTGAAACTGTATCACAAACAAGTTTATAGTACATTAGCCCAAATGCAACAACTTGGGTAATCCACAAATCTACCAAAGGCTCCTAAAAGAATACGATTTGTTGGTGCACTTGGTAGTAGCATATATTGAACTAAAACCTTCACATGTTTCAATGTGGGACTGTGGTGTTATAAATTTATAACAACTCAAGCCCACAACTGAATGCATACCAAACCCAATAATCCACAATAGATTATTTCAAAAGAGATAGTAATTTGGTCTGAACAAAGGGAGATAAAAAGAATTAGGATATGAGTCGATTTGTATCAAGGTCATAAGAGAAACAGGCAGAGGGAAGGACCAACACCTTGAGCTATGGGTGCCTAGGAATCTATTGAATTTTTTTAAAAAGCAAGATTATAAATTAATCTTTAATAAAATAATTCACTAATAAATTATACAAGGAACCCACAAGTATTAAAAATCCAATAAATAAAAGTTCAAAAAAATTAAAATTAAATTTTAATATAAATAATTATAAAATAATTAGTACATAATTTTTATATAAATNTATTAAGAAAATTAAATTTTAATATAAATAATTATAAAATAATTAGTACATAATTTTTATATAAATATAAAGTTAAATATATATTTAAAAAATTGTGTTTTACAGCGAACAACTATAAAATATAAAACATTATTATTTATATGGATTTTATTTTTATAATTATTATAGTATATATTTTTATTTAAATATTTATATAAGGAATCCACTGAAAATTTTTCTAGGCCTGCCACTGGAAAGAGGAAATAAAAAGAACTAGAGTATGAGTCGATTTTCATCAAAACACAAAAGGGAATGTAATTTTTTTTATGTTAATAAGCTAAGTTTATTACGCCCAAGTAAAAAAAGATAATTTGATGTTATCAAATAATAAATAAATTAAGTCTATATGTAGTAGTTGAATGACCTTGTTATCTGAATCCCATCGATGTGGGATAAAAGTCCTTCAAACTATAGTAGTATATAAGGCTGTTTTGATAGGAAAAAAGGTGAAACTTCTTCCACGTATCATCGATGTGGAACAAGTAATGATACCCCATCTAGCTATTACAAGTAGTTTTCAATTATAGTTATATAGATAAAAAAAAATGTATAATTTTATGCATTTCTTTGATACGAGATATATGAAAAACCCATTTCTACATAATTTTCTAATCAAATTAAGTTTTAAAGTGAGAGAAATTTGAGCTTGTCTTGCAATATATATGTCAAAATTCCCCAAAAATTATGAATGGTCCAAAAATAATAAAATAAATTTATTTTGAGGATTTTATCATTTCATAAAAATAAAAAAATAAAAAATAAGGTCTTTAGTCTTCTACAGGGGTTGTGTCCGATAATCTCAAATCGAAATAATTATATTTTAATGATACAAAAATTACACTAAAATAGAATAAAATATTTTAAGCTATACAAAAATCACATAACACATAACATGCAATTTTCCTATTTATTAAAAATCCTAACACAAATAAATGCATATAAAAATAATTTAAAACACAATAAATTATAATAAAAATATATTTAAATATTACAAAATACACATAATTTTTCCGGTCGTTATATAGGTGGAAGTGCGTTGGCACTGCCCAGGTTCTAATAGTCTAGTTATGTGTTCGACGAAGATATTGACTCAATAATGTGGGAGTGTATGTAATATCTAATATCGATGATGGATAATTAGTTTGTGGTCTTTACAAGTATAAGTCAATAACTANGACGAAGATATTGACTCAATAATGTGGGAGTGTATGTAATATCTAATATCGATGATGGATAATTAGTTTGTGGTCTTTACAAGTATAAGTCAATAACTAATGTACACCATCATTCCAAAGCTATATATTATAACATCATTAATTATAAATTTAAAACAAGGTTGTGCATTTCACGGGGTAAAAAGCTTTAAAAAAAACTTTATATTATAAAGTGAATCAAAAACCTCAATAATGAATCTAATAAAATGGATTATAGTGAAAATTAAAATCTAGCAATCGGGGAATCAAACTCGTATAATAGTAAAAAAAA
>QRFB01005530.1:8547-33899 GCA_008931105.1 Oenanthe javanica
ACTTATCCTGCATAAACAGAGCTGCAACATCATCTGTCTTGTTCTGCAATTCTTCCTTGAAACTAGCTTCTTTTGCAGTCGAGTACTCTTCTTGAAATTGATTCGATAAGTCAAGGAGATTGACTTCTCGAACAACTGAGACTTCTCGATTGGTCCTAAATACTTGATTTCTCGAATGACTAGAGTTCTCGATCGCATACTCAGCTTGATAACTTCTCGATCCGACTAGACTTCTCGAATACATGCTTGATATTGACTCCTCGAATGACTCAGCCTTATTACTTCTCGAATGCTCCATTTGCTAGCTTCTCGAATTGTTTATTTTCACTTCTCGAATGACTCATAATTAACACTTCTCGATTGGCTTCAATACTTGACTTGTCGAATGACTGACTTCTCGATCGAGTACTGAGCAGATAAAAGTTTTGAGACTTCTCGAAATGTTTCCACAGTTCTGACTTCTCGAATAGCTGACTTCTCGACCAAGTAATTTGCCTTAGTAGAATTCTCAGATAACTTCTCTTATTTCTTCACAGTCTTCTTTGTCTGGTTGCATGATTCAACTTGAATCTTCTAACTGACTTTATTTCTGACTTTATTTACAATTTGAAGGTAAACAGAGAAAACTTCTATTTGCAAATTACACATGAATAACTAAGTCACTAGTCTACTACAGAAGTACAAACTGAGTTACAGCAAGACAGATAATTAAATAGGCTAGGCTTGATTTAAGTCCAACAAACATCTGTATTAGGATTGGTGACTTAGCATTCTTTATATGTACTTGTAGATAGAAGCATGTATCTATTGCAAACTAAATGTATAAATATAAGTCAAGAATAAAGGCCGGTAGAAGATTCAATTCTAGATCATGCATCAAGACAAAGAAGAGCACCAAATAAGAATTGCAGTTGAAAAATGTTTGAAGTCAAGTATATGATCGAGAAGTCATTCTGATAGAGAAGTCACATGTGAAGCATGTAGAGAAGTCTCAGAATGCTCAAATGACTTAGTAGTCAATCGAGAAGTAATGATTGATCGAGAAGTGACAAAATGTGAAGTCATTCGAGAAGTGTCTCAAAAGGAATCATTCAAGAAGACTAGATTAATAAATTGAGAAGTTGGCTAAGGAAGCAATCGAGAAGTTAAAGGGTTGAGCCAATAAAGAAGTCTGTGAAATCAAATCATTCGAGAAGTTTATTCTGATCGTGAAATCATTAACAATAGTATGTATGTAATCGAGAAGTCTACTTATTCGAGAAGTAGGCAGTTAAAGACTAATCGAGAAGTCTCAGCATTACCTGATCGAGAAGTCAAACACCATGACTTCTCAAAGCAAATTCAAGAGAGTATACGGTTGATTCAAAGAGCTAAATTCAAGGAGATTTACAGAAGAACAAGACAAGTAATTTGAAGCTCTTTCATGATCAGGATTAGTCAAATCTATGAAGATAGACACAAGACTGCAATGCAACTTTGAAGAAGAACAAGACAAAGACAAGAGAGATAAGGCAGAAAGAAAAGACTGTCATGTGAAAGACTTAGCTAGAAATAGATTACGTGTAATGAAAAGTTTAGTTTGTCTATTTCTAATTTTAGTAACTAGTCTGTAAAGGCATGTGCTAATGAGACATGTTGTCGATATAGCAAAGTATACAGCCTTGTACATTGGTAAGTTGAATATTATATTTTGTATTCACTCCTTATATCTTCAAAGAACAAGAAGATGATATTCACACTAGAATCTTAAATTGTAGCAAACATTTTAATCTAATACATTAGATTGAAAGTTAACTTTTATGTTTAGTTTATTTCTGCAAATTTCTTGATACATAGTAAGTTAATATAAAGCTACAAACAGAATCAACACTTTAATTTCATCAAAAGAAAGTTAAGAAAAAGAAATCAACAATACATTCACCCCCCTCTGTATTGGTTTTATAACAACTCATTCCTAACAAGTGGTATCAGAGCTCGGGCTGTTAATATACATACAATTTGAAAATCAAAATGAGTTCTCAAATGCTAAGCAATATAAAGATTCCTTCTTTGGATAGAGAAAAACTACAACCTATAGAAAATGAAAATGTTAACATTCATAAGGGCTGCTAATTCTATATATCCAGATATATTGATGAATGGCCCATTTATGCTAGTAACTTTAGTTCCAGAGATAATTAATGGCTCTGAAGTAATTCCAGCAACATGGATATGAAAGGATCCCTCCTAGTACACAGATACAGAGAAAGAGAATGTGTCACTTGACAATAGTCTGATTCTCATATTGATTGAGTCATTGGGCATTGTCATGTATAAAAATATTGTCAACTACCCCTCTGCAAAACACATATGGGAGACTATTGCAATTCTTTGTGAAAGTATAGAGGAAGTAATGGACAACCAAAGACAATTCATAGTTTCACAATATGAGGCTTTCATGTCAAAATAGAATGAAGGCATGATAGAATATATTTATATATATATATATTCTATCTTATTTTTATTCTCATATTTAATAGTATTTTGCATTAATTGGATATTTATTTAATAGATTTTAATGTTTTATTGCAGACAAGAGGAAAATCCTAAACTTGGAAGAATTTGAGCTTAAAGAGCTATTTTCGAGTCAAAATAGAAGGAAATTCGTATTTATTGGGCTGCTTGCATTACAGACGCTATTTGAGCCATATCTTGAGTTTTAGAAGTCAGAATTGAACGATTTTACAGTCCATGCGAAGCTTATGGAATTCTATTTAATTCAGGAGTGGGCCAACAAATACAATTTTACTGGATCAGCCCAGAAACTGGACAGAAAAGTCAACTACGAATTTTACATTGAGAATTCTACTCGGTTTAGGAAACCTATTTGTATTTGTTTTAAAGCATTAAAATACTTTGGATATTAGGGACATATAGAGAGACATATCATATTTCATATTATGGTATTATTATTAGATATTATTATTATTAAATAAGAGTAGTTTAATATTAGGGTTAGATAGAGATGAATAGAGGCCATGACTTTTTCATGTGACAAGGATAATTCAAGGTTTTCTTATCCAATCTTTTCTTAATTCTTATTAGTTTAATTATGTTTCTTTTTATTCTTAGTTATTTTACTTGTTTAATTATTAGCGAGTAGTTGTTTCTAGGGTTTAAGGGGAAACCATGTTTGCACTATAATATTGGCATGATTTTTACAGTGGTTTGATGGGGTTATGTAATTCTAATTGATATGTTTTAATTATTTCTAAGGTTTCAACCCGATCAACCCCAATCATGTGCACCCTAATTAAATTACATGGACAGTAAATGACTAAACATTGAAAAAAAGATACTCTTCGTGAAGATAGATAGTGATGTTACGGAACTTATATAGGTTAAAAGCTAATTTGAAGTTATAAGTTATGAGCACCTGTTTTGCAGTATGCTTATAAACAGCATGGTGGATTGGTGGCTGTATGTGCTTATTATATTTATTGGTTAATTTTTTAACCATTCTAAAATTCTATTAAAGTAAATCAACCCGGATCTAGTTAAGAATAGTGAACTAGACTTCTTATATGGCGACTGAGATTGCTTCCTACGTGCTGTACCCTAACGAAACTCGTCAAATGAGAGAAATCAGATGCAAATGAAAAATAGATCCCTGAAACCAGCTACAATGAGCTTACTTACAGTATGTGAAATGGCTTTTTATGTTGAAGAGAGTGATAAAAAAAACATAGGCTTCAGTAGAAGGCAGGATGGGGTGGTTGTTCCTGGGCTGGGCGGCAACAGGTTATTAGAGCCCTCTTAGAAACCAGAATCACATCCTCTTTCTCTTCATCCTCCTCATAATCTCTACCAGTTGAATCTCTACCTGCTTATCTTTTCCACCCGGGCCATATCTCTTGCGCCTTCATTATTTGCGTATATTTTCTTAACATCTCCTCTATTTTATTTATTTCATTCATGCAACCCCCATTAAATTTTAATATTTTATATCATCAAATTATAACTATTAAATATCTTAAATATCCAATATTTTTTAGAATAATAAAATAGATTAATAATAATAAGGATTAAAATTTGATAAATATTAGAAATTAGAATGAGGTTAGAATAATGAATTTTGTAAATATGAGTTGGATTTGAATAACAAATTTTAGTAAATTTAGAAGTTAGGGTTTTAGTAAATTCTTCCACATTATTTTTTGCCGTCAAGATTAAATAACTATAAATATCTACCTATACAAATTTTTATTTTTTTCTTCATTTTTTATTGAAATTCGTAAGATTATCCAAACACAAATCAACTATCTTGTAAAATTTGTAATAAATTTATCGTAAGTCGGAATTCATGGATTTCAGAATTTTCGAAAAGATTTTTTCGTTCTCTACAACTTTCGTGATTTAAGTTTTTCAAGAAAATATCATTTACAGAATCAAAAAGATAAAATATAAATCTGGTGAAAATTGGAATTATGGAGATATTCAAAGTTTTGAAATGTGTATCTTCAATTAGTTGCTAAGGTATGTTCTAACATAATGTGAATTTTTTGTTTGTGTACTGGGTAAACAACGATTTAAAAAATTACGAGTATTTAATTAGGTCTAATAATGCATTAAATAAAATTATATGCATTTCATTACAATTTGAAGCACTTTTATTTGAGAAATTATTTTATTAATTAGGATAATTATGTGTTATGTGACCTTCTGTGTGACTTATTATGTTTTATTCTATTTATTAGTAATTATTATAATTTTAAAAAATTGAAATTTTGATTAAAAATTATTGGACCGGGCCCCTACTAGGATTTCAAAGCCTTGTATTTGATAATTTAATTTTAATAATTCTAAATATTTTTCTAAAATGATATGACAGATACAGAGAAAGAGAATATGTCACTTGACAATAGTCTGATTCTCATATTGATTGAGTCATTGGACATTGTCATGTATAAAAATATTGTCAATTACCCTCTAGAAAACACATATGGGAGACTATTGCAATTCTTTGTGAAGGTATAAAGGAAGTAAGGGACAACCAAAGACAATTCCTAGTTTCACAAAATGAGGCTTTCATGTCAAAACAGAATGAAGGCATAACTGAAGTTTTTGAAAGATTCAACAAGCTCATTAATGACCTTCAACTTCATGGAAAGTATTATGAAACAAATGAGAAAAACATGAAGTTTCTGTTAACTCTTCCAGAACATTTTATTCACAAAATTTCTACAATAAGAGAAGGAAGAGATTTAATAAAACTTCCACTTGAGACACTCTATGGAATTCTAAATACTTATGAATTGGAATTATATTAAAAGAAGTCCATTCTAGAAAATAGAGAAAATATGGCAAATGTCTTAAGTGCCTTGGTTGCAAGTGAGCCTACAAGGACTGAAAAGACTATCTCAAGCCAAAAGATGAAGATTGAAGAAGTTGAAGAACAAGATGAAGGTGGAAAGGACTTTGTCAAGAGTGAATCTGGTGAAGATGATTACTACACCATTGAGGAGCTGGAAGAAATGGATAACAACATTATGGAATTCATGGCCAAAAAGTTTGGTAACTTGAGATTCAAGAAAAATAAGAGTTTCAAGCCAAGACCAAATTTTAGCTCCTCAAACAAAGGAAAAGCTCCAAGAAATAGTCCCAAAGGGGGTTACAAAACTGGGACAATTGATAGATCTAAGATTAGGTGCTATAACTATAATGAACTTGGACACTTTACAACAGAGTGTATAAAACCAAAGGCAATCAAGAAAGACAAAGATTACTTGGTGTTGGAAGCCAAATATGAGGCACTTCTGAAGAAGCAGACATGAAGGGCATATATAGCTGAGGGAAAATGTTGGGATGACACAGATGAAGATAAGGAAGAGGAATATGGCAATTTGGATCTCATGGCTAGATCACATGGTGGATCATTATCCTTTAACAATCAGGTGCCCAACTATGTGGGGCTTATGATATGGTGGTGCCCAGCTACGTGGGGCTTAATATCAGAGAAAGTTTCTGTAAACCTCCTCAATTATAGTTATGTCTTTCCAAGTGGTAACATTATGAGGCGTATGGAGTGCCTAGCTACCTACTTGAAAGTTTCAGCTAGCAAGTTTGAAAGTGTTTTCAAAACATATACATTTTATAAACCTCTATGGCGTGATGACCTTTTAAACATATATTCATGTAAATACGATTTTTTGGAAACAACATGTATCTCATTAGAGTTTTCAAAAGAAAGATGTCATTTTCTTTATGCATGCTGAAAATATGCATGACAGCTTATATGTAAATGAATGAAGGTAGAACTTAGCTTCAATTTAGATTCAAGTTTCACAACTGAACCAATTAGGTGGGACCTCTTTTATGCCTAGTGTCATGATGAGAACCACTTCTCAATTTTTTAATCCTCTTAATGACAAAATATTGATGAATTGAGCTACCCCACGAGCCACTAGATTTCTTATGTGAATACTAATCAACTTGTTAGCTTCAGTTCTTAGCCATTGATGGATATGGTGGACCATGTTTCCTGCAAACTGATAACAACATGTGAATAACAATGAACCTGTAACTTATAGCAACATGTGAATAATTAGGAACTTGTTAGCAGTTAACTATAGGTGAAAAATAAATAACTTGTTAGCCACATGTAAATATCATGGAACCTGGTAGCTCCAGGTGAATATCAAGGAACCTGTTAGCAGTTAGCTATAAGTGATATCGAGGAACCTATTAGCAGTAAGTTACAGGTGAATAACAATGAACCTGCAAGCTAATAACAACATGTGAATAATAAGGAACCTGTTAACTGCATGTTAATAGCAATAAACCTGTAAGCTGTTAGCTATAGGTAAATAACAAGGAACTTACAACCTGTTAGAAATATGTGGATAATAAGAACCTTTAAATTGATAGCAATAGGTGAATAACAAGGAATCTGTTGACTGCAGGTGAAAGAAATAAACCCACAAGATGTTAGCTACAAGGAACTTGCAACCTGTTAGCAAGAGGTGAATAACAAGGAACTTGCTGAATTGCATGAATCTCGTAGGGTTACTGGAACTTTTAGAGCCTTTGGTATCTTTAAAGCAACTGAAACCTCTCAAGAGCCATGATAGATTCCTCTTCTCCTTTGTCCAAGCTTCTTTATGAAAAGATATCTGTGAACTGGGTTACCCCCCGAGCCATTGTATTTTCTCAGGTGAATACAGTGAACTTATCAACTTCAACTGTTAGCTTGTGATGGATATTGAGGAACCTCTAAGCTTTAAGCTATCATTATGATTATTCTAAGCTGTTAAGTGAGAGCTTCATATGTGTAGCTCAAGATGAGAACTTTCTTTAGTTGCTTTGGTTCAACTAAGAGATTGAATACTTGACCCCTCTTGAAGTAATAAACCACCAATCTTTTTGAATATATATAACTGAGATGCCATAAAGGGGATGATGGACCTCAACTATTAAAGAGGTTTATAGACCAGAGCCTGTAAATATGAAGCCAAAGTATAGCTAAATTTATAGGTATTGAGAAGATTCGTAAGTCAAAGCTTGTAAAATAGAAGTTGTAGTTGTAGCTGTAACTAAAGTTGTAATTATAGTTGTTAAGAAGGTTTGTAAGTCAAACCTTCTAAACCGGAAGCTGTAACTATAACTGAAGCTGTAGTTGTAGCTGTTGAGAAGGTTTGTGAGTCAAAGCTTGTAAACCGGAAGCTATAACTTTAACTGAAGTTGTAGCTGTAACTGTTGAAAAGGTTTGTAAGTCAAAACTTGTAAACCGGAAGTTGTAGTTGTAACTGAAGCTGAAGCTATAGCCCTCTTTCTAGCGCCAAAATGTTGTGAGAGGAATTTGATACAACACTATGGAGGCCCAATACTGGAATAGCGGAAAGAAAGTTACAAGAATCTATCAAGAAACATCTTTCCAACAGAGGTTTCATGAATGTGGATGGTAGTTTTTGTGATGAAAGGACTGAACTAGCAAAGGTCTAAGGCACCAACGTATAACCATAGGATTATACAAGTCAAATACCTTAGAATATCAATGAATACTCGAGTTTTCTAGTGCTCTCTCCCCTCCAAATATTTTTGAACCCTTTGTTAGTTGCCTACATACCCTATTTATAGGGATCAAGTCCATATGTAATTCTTGGTTATTATGACTCTTTAAATGAGTGATCAGCTGTGTTGTGATAAGATTTATCATTTGTTTTGATGTATATCTCGAAGTGGTTGAGTTGAAAGGAGAGTTCATGCCGGTTAAGACTCCTTGGAAGCTCCACATATATATATATATATATATGTGTGAATATATATATAAATATATCATGTATATATCATATTTATCTCATTTAATTAAGTAGAATCCATTTAGAAGGATGCCTCTGGAGTGATAAGACGTGCTCCTAAAGTTTAGGAGGAAGAATCCATCTCAAACTCTGATTCTGATGATCTGCCCGGAAGCTACTGCCCAGAACCTGTTGCTCAGAAGCTTCTTTATGGAACCTATCCAATGAAACTCCCAGATGAATTCTCAGCTTCATTAGTCTTCTGGAACATCTCCAAATCCTTGATATAGTGGAAGCTCTTTGAACAGTGGAACCTCTGCATTACCAGGCTTTTCTCCCCTAGTGGTTCCTCATCTTGGAATGATTCCTCACTCTCTAGACTCTCTCAATAGCCTTCATGGGTCACTCTAGTAGAGTGGAACCTCTATAAATCTTTTCAAATTGGTCTGGAACCTCTTCAAGGGCTAGATAACTGATAGATTGACCTCAAATATCCTATGGGCACAAATCTAGTTCATATGAGATTTTGGGCACAACATACACATATAATACTATGCAGCTTAATTTATGTTAGTATTGTATGCAGATCATCTGGTAGATTTATTGTTTGAGTTGATTTATGGTCACAGAAATACTAGAGGATAAGAAACCTCTCAAAAGCCCTAGATGATAGGTCATAAAGCTAGGCTATTTTTTATACTGTACAAAATTAACATTGCATGTCTTTATATGCTGTATAAAACATTGCATGTTTACAGCTGTTAGTAACTTTTCATTTTTACTACACAAAAATCCTTTTTAAAAAAGGCAGAAAAGAGAAGAGGAGTTAGGGTTTATGTGTACAATCCCACTTTCAAAGTATATGTTTGAGGTTTGCCGCTAAATCACTTTGTACTTGACTACTTCTGTACAATATTTTTATTTTTACATACAGTAATTTCCCAGTAGCAAGAAGCAAAGGATGTTTCTACTTTAATGGCGATTCTGCAGAAAAACCTCTGCTCTTTCTTCCTTTTCTCCAAACTCAGCCCTACCATGGTACTCTCTCTCTCTCCCCCTCTCTCCCCTCCTCTCCCCTCCCCTATCTAATCTCTCCCTCATGTGTATATATGTGTTTACCATTGTATCTTTACTTTAAATTTTTTTATAGTTTAGGTGTTCCGTGTGTCTTTATGTAATTCTTTAAAAATGGTTTTTTAATTTATTTTTTAAGGTGTCTGCCTTCACCGACCAGACAAGTGATAGTGAGAAATATTCTACGACTAGACTGCCAAGTTGACGTGGTCGTCCAAAGAAAGACACAGGAAAAAAGTTGAACAAAGCCAAGGTGAGGAGGTAATTAACCTCCATATCTTATGTTGTATGTGGATAAAATTATTAGTACTTGATTAGTAGTCATTATAATATATCAGAGAAAGCATGTATTTATAAATTTCACAAACTAATATATATAAACATGTCTGTATCATGCCTTATCTGTAATATTTACACCATATTAATATAATAGTTAATACTTAACTTGAGAATCAAAAATTTAGAATGAAAACCATCATTACATAAATAAAGTTAATATTTTCATAAAATCTTTATTATACTTATTTTTATGAGATATTATTATTATTATTGTTGTTGTTGTTTTACCTAAATAATTTCATACATGTAAGGCAACTTTAGAAGAAGAGAAAGTGCATTGTGTATCATCATATTTTTTAATATAATAATTTATATAATTAACGTATTTGACAGGGTGATGTCAATCTAGATGATTATCTAACCATGGACATTCTTAAGGGTAATGAGATGTTCAATACTCCAGTTGCTGATAAGGAAACTAATAATTATTATGGTCCTCTAAGTATATCCGATAATATTTGCCTTACTTATCTCCTGCAACATAAAATTTTTAGGCTAGTAATATGATTCCAAGAAACAATAGAGTGGTTTCCATTTCAGGAACCCAATTATTTAATTAATAAAGAGCTTATTAAAAAACTGAAAAAACAAAAGACGGGTACACTGTTCCATATAATTTCCCAGATCTATTTGATTATTATAAATAAAATGAACGCATCTAGAAGAACATTATCCATTAAAAAAAGCAAGCTAGTAAAAAAAATAAAGAAAGAAGATCTCTCAAGCTATGAAAATATGAGATCCACGTTTGTCAATGATGCACGTAAACAAAGATATTAATTGATAAATTTAAATACTTAGTGGTAAAAGAAGGAAATGAATATGATGTGATCGAAGAGGTAAAAACAGTTTTACAAGATCAAAGACCGGTGAATGGGCTAATATGGGGTAGTGAAGAGCTCTTCGACTTTAATGGAAAAGTAAGCACTACATTTTAAAAAAATGTTTTGTTTTTTGAACATTTCTTATTGTTTTGATTATTGATGCTATATGTATAATTATTGTGTTCAGGGGATATTTGACCAGGAGTTAAAACCAGCTAATCGATTGTGGGGTACGGAGTGTATAAAGAGATTGAATTTTTTTAAATAAAAAACACTTGGGCCTCAGCATGGGGAAGAAAAGGATTATGTTATATTGCAGTTAGACTCGTTCTAGAATTTTCAATGTATACTACATGGGTGATCAACCAGCTAAAAAAATATAGTGTTTTACACTATAGATGATTGTATACTAAAATACTTGACACTAAATTATTGAATAATTATTTAGTAAACTATTTCATTTTAAAGTATATTGATATTACATATGTATATTTAGTTAAAGTTAAGTTAGTAAGCATGCAGTTTCTTTGAAGTATTGGTATTACATGATGTATGTTTAGTTAGAGTAGGGTTATCTTGGTAGTATGTAGTATGCATGCAGTAGGTTGGATATTGGTAATATGTAATATGCATGCAGTACGTTGGATGTAGTATCAAACTAATATGTACATGCAACATATAGTTTGCATTTTGGTAACTAAGATGTACATGGCATTTTGGTTATGATGCATGTAGGTAGTGTATGTCTGCATGTATCCGTATGTATCTTATTACTCTCTTTTTTCATAGAGAGGCTCGAGTAAATTATGTGCTTCCTTGTTTATAGATTGCTCTTCTTGTTTAAGAAACAGCTTCAACCCCAAAAGTTCACTCTGCACCTTCAAACACTACAACAAAAACAGCTTCACACAACACCGATCAGACAACACTCAATGAAAAAAGTGTTGTCCAGAAAAAGTGTACGAATTAACATACAATGATTTATTTTCCCCCCAAAAAATTGTTGCCTAATCCATGTGTTAATACAACAGTTTTAAACCCGTTGCCTAAAAAAATCAATCACACAACACTTTTTATATGTTGTATTATGCAAAACAATAGCTCCATACAACGGTTCAATAAAATTGTTGTTTGAATAGACTACAGACAATTCTATAGGAAACCGTTGTTGATATCAGACAAGTATTTACTGTGAGAAATTATGTAAGAAGTTTTCACACAACAGTACAATATTGTGTTGTTTGATAGAGCTCATCAGATAACACTTTTTCAATGTTGTGTTGTTCAAAACAAGAACTCTACACAACGGTTTATTTTACAACAATTTTATGTAGAAAACCGTTGTCTTCGTTTAACTCATACAACACAATTTCTAAGAAAATCGTTGTCTGTTTCATAGAAGATGACAAACATTATCGTTTCATAATAAGACGAAAAATGTTTTTAAACACATTTTATTAGTTTAGTTAAAAAACATAGAAAATAATTTTTAAAGAATTTAGTTTTTTTATACATAACTAAAACCAAAAGATCTTAACATCTGCACGCTTGGATCATCGAAAAAAATATTTTTAATTTAATATGGAGTTAATTATAGTTTTATAAAAATTCATAATGCTTATATCATAACTTTTAAACAAGAAATCATACTAATAACTCTTATTCGAACCATAAGAGTATCTACTAATTACTAGCAAAATATATATATTTGTATGTATACATTATAAAATATATTTTTCTAAGTTTTAGCTTATAAAAACCGAAATTCATAAAAAACGAATCGTTTTAAGCATTTAAAAACATAAGAAAATATACAACGGCTATTACATACAAAACCGTTGTCTTTATGAACTTTATACAACTATTTTTTCTCAACGTGTTGTGTCATGTTATTTCAAACAATATTTCTTTTACAATGGTTTTATGTAGAAAATCGTTGTCTTCGTTTAACTCATACAACACTATTTCTGTGAAAATTGTTGTCTGTTTTGTAAAAGATGACAAAAATTACCTTTTCATAATAAGACGAAAAATGTTTTTAAACACATTTTATTAGTTTAGTTAAAAAATACACAAAATAAATTTTAAAAATTTTAGTTTTTTTATACATAACTGAGACCAAAAGATCTTAACATCCGTACGGTTAGATCATCGATTTTTTTTATTTTATATAGAGCTAATTATAGTTTTATAAAAATCTCTAATGCTTACATCCCTAACTTTTAAACAAGAAAGTATACTAATAACTCTTATTCGAACCATAAAAGTATCTACTAATTACTAGCATATATATATATATATATATATATATATATATATATATATATATATATATATATTTGTACATATACATAATATAAATATATTTTTCTAAGTTTTACCTTAAAAAACCAAAATTCATATATAAAAAAAAAGGAATCGTTTTAAGCATTTAAAAACATACAATGGTTTTTACATACAAAACCGTTGTATTTATGAACTTCATACAAAGATTTTTTCTCAAAACGTTGTGTCATGTTATTTCATACAATACTTATTTTATAACGGTTTTATGTAGAAAACCGTTGTCTTCATTTAACTCATAAAACACAATTTCTAAGAAAACCTTTCACATAATTTTTTTAATTTAATATGGAGCTAATTATAGTTTTATAAAAATTTATAATACTTATATCCCTAACTTTTAAATAAGAAAGCACATTAATAACTGTTATTCAAACCATAAAAGTATATACTAATTAGTAATTACAAGCGGAATATATATATATATATATATATATATATATATATATATATATATATATATATATATATATTTGTACATATACATAATATAAATATATTTTTATAAGTCAGTACTTTAAAAAACCAAATTCATAAAAGTAAAATGGATAAAATTATGATTAAATAATATAATAAAAAAATAAAATGAAAATCACATAATTAACTAAATTGTTATTATTATATTAGTATGTGTATAAATAGTTCATGTTTATTATATATAATTAAAATGAATATATAATTTATATTATTATTATACAAAAAGAAATCATAAAATGATATATTTATATTATGTATATTTATACTATATTTTTATAACCAAACTTGAGATTTTTTTGTAGTTGGTTTGGTTAAACCTTTTTCTAATATTATATTAAAATTATATCCTAAATTTATACACTTATATTAAATATTTTATATATAATATAATTAATGTAATTGTCCCAAATAAAAAAATATCTCAATTTAACCATTACTTAAACTATTAATTTGTTGAAAATTGCAACTTATTATATAAATCAAATGAATACTACAATATTATTCTTTTACTTATGTATAATTTTATGAAAATTTAATAATCTCTCGATCCCTAATTAGTTGTACTATTTGACTTTTGAGGGTCAAATTGACCAACTTTTGACCAAACATTAAAATTCATCCGTTTTTTATTTTAAAAATTTGAAACTTACGTATTAAAATAGATTTTATGTCATTTTCAATATATAATTTTTTAAAATATTTATAATTATATAAAATAAATTAAAACTTACATATTAAAATAGATTAAATTGTAATTTCTCTTTTGTCTCTTAACACTCTTCACTCTTCTTACCAAAAATATAAGCGACAGAAATACAATCACTATTTTCACTCTTCTTTTTTAACAAAACACATAGCGCTCTCTCTCTCTCTTTCTTTCTCAACCAAACACTCTATCTCTGTAAAATACTCATAGCAACCAATTTCAAATCAACCGGGGTTACGACCTCTCAATCAAATTGACAAATTGATTAGAGCTTCACTTCTTTAATCGATTAGGACTTCATTCGACTTCAATCAAATCGATATCTTCCATTTAAATTAGGGGTTTCTTCTTCATTTAGTTTCTTGTTCGGATTTGTTCAATTTCTCTCTTTAACATGGTTTATATCTTTGTTTCATGGTGAATTAGGGTGACAGTTGAACAACTTTGGTTTAGGCTTCACTTGGTTTAATCTCACAGCAAGTAGCAGTAACAACCATGGCTTTGTCCATTGACCGTGAAACTTTCGTCTACAATGCTAAACTTGATGAACAACCTAAACGTTATGATGGTTACTCATCTCTCTCTGGATCTGTATACTTCTTTCTATGTACTTAATGGATCTTTATCTTTACAAATGTTTGTACTATTATGATGAGTGATTTGTATTATTGTGACTTCATTAGAAATATGTATTTTAATTCATAAGTATCTGGATTTTTTAGTATAGCATGCTTTGTATATGAATTGATGAACATCTTATTTCTTCATGCCCTGCTGGAGAGTCCCCTTTTTTTTACTATAAAATGTTAGTGAAGTGATGTATAGCTTTGGTGACTTGTGTAAAACTGATTTTTTATTTTTCTTATACTTGTTTTCTGAAAGGATTTCATCATTTTTCACTTGGTGCAGGAAGGGGGATTACTATAGAAAACATGCGGAGCTTAAAGTCGGGAAAGATAAGAAAGAGGTTGCAGACCAGTCCCTCAAGGGCTAGCTATCAAGTGTATAAATTACTTATTAAATGTATCTTGTTATTAATCCTGGTGCCTTAACCATATATACTGGTGTGTATAATGCTACACCATCAAATATCAGTATACGTGAAGGTCTTTTCTTCATTTAATAGAATAGTTAATGTCTTGCTTTAAATTTTATGTTGTTTATCTATTACATCAGTTACACTATCTTATCTACAACATGTTAAACCTTTGACCACAAATATTTCTAGTTTGGATCATTTAAAATACCGAGAGGGGGAGATGGCCAGGTTGTTTTTCTTCAATGTGTAGTTTCTTTAATGTTCATGCTATTGATATTAGACCCTCTTATGTTACTATGTTTTTCATTATAATGTTTGAGGTAATGATATTACATATGCAGATGGATATATACAATAACCATCAGCTTTCACCTTAATTTTCAATTACATTATATCTTATCAATTGATGAGGGTAATCTAGATTAGAAAAAATTAAACGTGAAAACAACACAAACTGCATTTCTGATGTGATTAAATGTTGTGAATGGTATATTTCCTATCGGAGTGTGATATATGAGAGTGATTGTAATACTAAATCATGTGCTTTAAGTATATTATAGATTATCAGTTAACTATATTAGTCATATTGTTAGGTATGTAAATAATAAATAATAAATAAAGAAACCAATTTGTAAAAAATAATTTTTTATATATGGTCTTTTTTAGTGTGAGGCTTCTTTCTACATGGTCTTTTTTCAGTGTAAAACCTTTTTCTCTCCCATGAAAAGATTTCAATAGGCTATATTTCTATCCTTTATATATAATGTTTTATTATTTTGGTTATTGTAGGAGGCAGAAAACTTAATTATTACCATGCGTACAACTTCCAGAGGCAAAGTATCAACTTTGTTGGACAAGCTCGGTAGCTTTATGAAGAAGCATAATGTTGTTCTAGTTTTCAGTAGGTTATAGTAGTTGTGGAGTCTCGTAGGAAATACATGAGTATATGCCTCTCTGTCTCGTATGGGTGGTTCATTTGAGAGGCAAGTTTATTGTAAGTTTTAAGTTGCCTTGTACATTTTAAATTAGAGGTAGTTCAAAAACGCGATAACAAACCATAGAGCTACTCTTTTTTTGTATTGATAAATTTATTGATTCATTATTTGGTTGGGGCATTATTTAAAATCATTTTTGGTGTACATAAACTATTGTCTAATATAGAGAAACACAACACACACTATAAAATATTTCATTTTGTCCTAGTTGTATAAATAAAACAAATACAATGCATTAAAAGAAACAAAACCGTTGTCTATAGAGAACTACACCAACAGTTCTTGGAATAAGAAACAATAGTGTAAAAGGCCCTTATGTGTTGCATTTATTTCTCAAAACACTTTTGGACTCGACTCTGGAACAATAGTATTGATTAACAAAATAGTTGTGTAAAACTAGATAAAAACAACTCTTTCTATTTAAAGAACCATTGCATATACTCAATAACAACAACGGGTGTTATTATAAATCACTTGACTAAATTGATTTCAGACGGGTTTTTAAACTTTGTGCTGTTGTTTCTAGGTGTTATACAACGGTTTCCATAACATGAGGCATTATCTTCCAATCTGTTATATAACGGTTATGGGTAATTTGGTTTTCCTTGTAGTGAAATATCCAGCAATGTGGGTAATCTGGCTAAAAATATATATATATATATATATTAATACTTGTAAAGCTAAAAAAAAATTATAGATTTAAAAATGTAAAACTAAGTAACATTTTTTTAATATTATTAAGCAGATATATTCATGTTCAGAAGGAGTAACATGTAAAATATTGTATATATTTTAATCATTTATCCAAAATAATTGAAATTTATTAATTTGATTTTTAATTCAAAATTTATTTTAAATGAAAATTGCCAAAATAATTGCATTTTTGGAACAATATTTTTTGAAATATTAAATAACAAAAATATATAAATATTAAACTCTATTTTATGTATTATTATTTTAAGTATTCAAAACTATAAAATTACAATATAATAAATATTATATTACAACAAATTACAAACAACTATTAATTTTCTAAGATTCAGTAACATAAAAATGAGTTAGAGGGTTTGTCAAAAAAAATGAGTTAGAGGGTGGTTAATATTTAAAAATTTACGAGTTTAAAATTTATTGTTATTTTAATTTGTAGATTGACGAGAATACTGAAAAGGGCCTTCGTAAACTTGGTATATAAGTTTTAAACTTTGCTGTTTTAATTAATACATTAATAAATTATTTGTAACGGTATACAAATTTTGATTTTTATCTAAGTTGTTCTTATAACATTACTAGCTTATATACCGTGCGATGCACGGATGAATTTTTTTAATTTTTAAATATTTTTATTTTAATATTTTTTAATGATTTGAATTTATTTGTATTTGTATAATTATAATTTAAATTTTATTTAATATTATATGTATATGTTTTTATATAATTTATTTGCATTTATATTTTAATAGGATAATTTTTGTTTGTTTTGTATAGAGATGTATTTTACTTAGGAGATTAATGTGAGATATTTTAGTTAGAAGATTAATATGAGATTGTATTTTAGTAGTAATGTTTATATTCTTTAGAATTATAATGTTTATGAGTTATTTGCATAAAAGGAGGATTACTTGTATTAGAATTGAATGTATGATTATATTCTTTTAAAATTATATTTTATTAAAATTTAACGGTTAAGATTATTTCTATGGTTCACTTAAAATTGGACGGTCAAGTTCACCCAGTACCAAACCAACTGACGACCAAAACTTTTAATTTTTCGTCTTTAATAATATAGTATAGATAAGTTTTTTTTTCAGGAGCGAGTTGTTTGATTGATACCGTCCTAGACGAGGAGGAATTCTGTAAATGGTAAAAATTAACTTACATAACAAATATATATATATATATATATATATATATATATATTAAACATTATATTGAATTCCAATTGATTTTTTTACCTGTTACAGGGAAGAGATGGTTTGGACGGAGTTAAATAAGAAATACCCGAAGAAAGGTAAGTGGAAAAACCTAAAAAACAATAAAATTAGGATTGTGATATATGCACAACCTAAATTGATTCATGCATACCCTTCTTTTAGAGTAGTGGACCATAATAACCTTACATTTGTCTTTTCAATTTTTTAATATAATAGTATGTTAATTATTTTCATTGAATTTCAATAAACAATGTTCACAAATTAATTTTACAAAAATTCTAATTTTGATGTTTTATATATGAAATATTTAATAATAATAATAAAACTATTTCAAAATATGCATAGTTAATCAAAATAAACACAATTTAATAGAATGAATGAATCGTATTAAAAAAATGTGAGTCGTTCTATTTATATATAATATTATATAATGCAAATTATATTTTTACCTCAACAAAAAAACTTATATTTTTATAACTTAATAATAAAAAGCAACAAAAAATTATAAAATAATTACAATGCAATTTAAAATAGAGCAATTGACCTATTCTTTTACCTAGAGTCACCGGAACATAGACCTAACTTTCTTTAATTTTATTTAAAATCAATATTTTGGTATTTTTAAATGTTTTGATATTTAATTTTATTCTTATTAAGTATTTTTTTCCTTTTTAGTTATTTGTTACATCATAATAAAAAATAGGCTCCTTTTAAAATAAAATTCAAGTTGAGTTCGGGATACTAACTTATTCTAATTATAAATTTTGGTCTAATTTTGATTTAAAAATCTCAAAAAATTATTAAAAATTAGAGACATCAAATTATTAAAGACGAATGTGATCAAAATGTAAAAAGGAAAAAATGAAATTAATTGAATAATATTTGAATGAAGGGATATAATGGGTAGAATAAGATAAGATAAGAGTAATTTAGTCACATAAGCATAATACAGTGTGTAAGAATCAATTTAGGATGTGCATATATCATCATCCTAAAATTAACTTTATACTATATATAATTTTAAAATTAAAGACACAGCTATCTTGTATTATTTACACAAAAATGCTTTTTTCAACACATTTTGTTAGTATATTGACCTCAACTTCAAAATTTATGTTTTTATATGTATATTTTTAGGAATGTAATGCAAATGATTAATAAGATTGAGAAAATCGAAACAAAGGGATTTTAAATATGATACCTTTTCTTTGTATAACTAGAATATAAATCATATATGTAATATATTGTATATATGGGTTTAAGCCCGCTAAACTCACCCCTGCATCTGCATTTGTGTTGGGATATGAACGCTTCAATCGAAAGATTTGACAAAATAACATTTTGATATCTTACATGCAGACTTGGTTTATGTGAGGAGACGTTTCCGTGGGGCCCTTCTAAGCCATCAACTTGATAAATAAACACCAAGGTACTTGTATTCTAAGTAATTTCTTTTCTATATACCACAATTCTCTTTTTAAATTAATGTGAATGTGCTTCTTCTTTTTTGCCACAACGTGAAGGTGTTTGATAAGCATATATTATCAATTATTAGTTGCTTATTTGAAGAATGTGTTTTCTTATTGCTTCACCGTGAATTTTCGTTTGAACCTTGAGAAAGATATTTATATATGTTCCGTCGTATATCTCTTTTCATAATAAGTTTTTATATCTATCACTATTCTAGCTTGAGAGAAATATCATAGTGTATACTTAGAAATATCNATGAGAGAAACAAATTCGAAAACCAAAAAATCTGCTCAAATAACAGATTATTCATGAATGTAGCAACAGGAAAAGGAAGTTAATTGTCATGCTTTTAGTCTTACAGATAGAGTGAAACAATATACATGCACCGCATATGTGACCACCTGGCTAAAAGAACCGCACTTGTTTCAGATTTATTGGAATGTAAGTAATTGGCTCAAGTTGTTCTAAGTGTACACTATGATATTTCTACTGGAGTACTAAAAAGTTGCAACTCTGCAGTTATAGTGATTAAATATATATATGAAGTTCATGACTTTGACAAAAGTTTGAGTCTAATTTATGATTTTGATTTGAGCTTCAAGTGTAAATATTTGATCTTCACAGATTATTAATCTTGCATGCATCTCCATAAATGTACCCTCTAACAAGTAAATTTGACTCGCGTTCCTTATTTTGGCCTTTTAATCTTAATATAACGTATGCAATTTGCTCAAACAGGGGAATCTATATATAATATTTTACATGAATAATGGATGAATGCATTCATTCAGTTTTCTAATATATTATGATTTTGAAACTGGCAGGAAGCAAAAGAGGGGATGGCGGCTGCTAGAAAGATTAATTCTCATATTGTTAGACTTTGTTGCTGGTATATTGACTTAATTAAAGACTTAAATTTGGATGTGTGTTGCTTGATATTTAGCTCATTTGAGCTCGTATTATAACTTTATTCGGAGACGAGGGGGAAATTTAGAATCGATCTCTTATATTTATACGGTCTTATTATTGATGTCAGATATTGTGCCAAGCTTTACCGAGTGATCAAATTATGACGTTAGAAATGGTCCTTGCAAAAACTTAGTATGAGGAAACAATCATTTGATCAGTTTTTTTATATATAATATATATCCGGATTTTAAAATAAAAAAATTAATTATTCAAATTTTGTTAATATGAAATATATATTCGGATTTTAAAATGAAAAAAATAAATTTTATATTCGGATTTTAAAATGAAAAACATATTTTTTTAAAATATATATTCGGATTTTAAAATAAAAAACTAAATTATTCAAATTTTGTTAATATTAAATATATATTCGGATTTTAAAATGAAAAACTTAGATTTTAATTTTATAAAAAAATTTGAATTTTGTTAATATTAAATATATATTTGGATTTTAAAATGAAAAACTTAAATTTTACATTTAGATTTTAAAATGAAAAACATATTTTTTTTTAAATATATATTCGGATTTTAAAAAGAAAAACTTAATTATTCAAATTTTGTTAATATTAAATATATATTCGGATTTTACTATTCATTTTCCGTTAGTCAACACAAGTTGACTAACGGCTCTGCCATTACTCTCGACTATAGTGGTACAAACGAGATCCCGATAACTAGAGTCATCTATTTGATACATGACCTTCACTTCAGTGAGTATTTTGAGATTTAACCCTAAAACATATATGTCATTGAAAACAAGTAAAACGAGCTAGAAATAATAAAAATCACATTAATTTACCTCTCGAAGTTCTACAACACATACTTCACCTTTTTAGAAGACAACTTCAATTATTGATGACATAATGTGCACCATTTCATTGGCGATAAATTCAATATTCCATTGAACCCTATGACTTGGGGAGGCAGATGGATCAAAAGTTTCAAGTGCAGCTTGGGAAAAGGCAGTCAATTATTCGTCACTTAATTTACGGATATATTGGGATTGATTTGCATGAACTCATTAATCACATTTCTAACAACCGAGAAGTAAATCGAGTCGGGGATGACCGGTTGTTGCCTGGGACTAGATGAGGATAAGCCAACGAAGTCTTGTTAATGGTCCCTAAAATGTGTAGCAAGCGTTGTGATAAAATCAGTAGTCTTGGCTTTTGCCATGGTTTAAAGGTCTTGGCTTTTGCCATGTTTTGAATCTGTCTGGAAGTGTTGAGTCGTGTTTTCTCAGTTTATCTTTGCAGTTTTTATCCTTAGATACATCTTTTGAGTCGATTTTTTTCCATGGAGAACATTACACAGGCAATGTATGAAATTAATTTAGACGAAGACGATGTTGGAGGCATATCGTTGGAGGACGGAGGAGATGCTACGCCCATGGAACAAATGGGGGATCCAAAGTTGTGTCTGGTGGGGAAATTTTTAACAGAAGGGATCTTTGACTTTACAGCAATGCAACATACTCTGGCAACGTTATGGAAGCCAGGTAAGGGAGTATATATTAAGGCTGTGGAGGCCAACTTGTTCTTGTTCCAATTTTATCATGTAATTGATCAGAACAGAGTAATAGAAGGAAGTCCATGGTCCTTTAACCGGAAAGTGCTGCTGATAGGACGTATGCCTGATAACATGAATCCTCGATGTGCTCCTTTGGATACAATTGATCTATGGGTTCAAATACATGATATGCAGCCAGGTTTTATGTCGGAGAAGGTACTGCGGGAGATTGGAAATCAAGTAGGAAGGCATGTTTGCTCTTGCCCAAGCAATCTCAAAGGAGTATGGAGAGAATACATGCGAATAAGGGTTACCATTGATATTAAGAAACCATTAAGGAGGAGAATGAAAGTTCGTAAGTCTGGAAATGAATGGAGTTGGATTACTTTCAAGTACGAAAACGTTCCGACATTTTGTTTCATATGTGGAATCATCGGGCATGGAGAAAAGTTTTGCAGCAGAATCTTTGACACTCCAGAAAACGAATTGACTAGGCCATATGGTGTTTCGATGAGGGCCCAACCAAGAAGACAGAACAATTTGATAGGCTCGAAATGGTTGAGAAATGGTGGGGAAGGTATGGCGGAATCATCAAGGTTTTCAGTCGATAATCCGGCACCGGAGAAGTTTGTTCGTACTGAGATGGAAGGCCCTGAAATTACGGGGAGTGATAAGGGAGACAAAATAATAGGGATTGGATTGCAACAGAACGATACGATGGGCAACAAATTAGGGAATTCAAATAGTGGAGATAATGCATAGGGAGGGAAAAATAATACAGGTGTCAAAAGTATTATTTTAGAAAATAAAAAAAGAAGAACAGATTGTGAGGGAGCGGAGATCATGGGAATAAATACAGAAATTGAGCAAGTATCGGACAATGATAGCATGGACCAGGATGGATTTAATGTTGGGCCAAAAAACGGATTTGTGGCGGGTCCCGAAAATCGGGCCCGCCTAGGATTATGACGACTTTTAGCTGGAATTGCCACGGGCTTGGCACCCCGTGGGCTTTACAATTCCTAAAGGATCAATTGATCCAAAAGAAGCCCAGTATCATATTCCTTAGCGAAACGTTGTGCAAAAAAGAAAAGGTAGAAAATGTAAGAAAGCAAATAAGGTTTGAAGGAGCGTTTGCAGTCGATTGTCAAGGCCAGGGAGGTGGCTTAGCTATGTTCTGGAGAAGCAAAGAGGAGATCACCATACATTCTTATAGTAATAACCACATTGACGTGGTTGTAAACATTCAGGGTTGGCCTCCCTTTAGATTAACGGGATTATACGGTGAGCCTAAAAGGTCGAATCGGAGGTCTACTTGGGCTCTCATTAGACAATTGTATACGCAAATGCAGCTCCCCTGGATATTAATTGGTGATATGAACAATGTCTTAGGGCAAGCTGACAAAAGAGGAGGTCCGTTGTATCCGTCATGGCTGATTAATGGGTTTCAGGAAGTTCTTGATGAATGTGATCTACATGATATGGATTTACAAGGCTATCCATTCACGTGGGAAAGGGGGCATGGCACAGACAGTTGGGTTGAAATTAGATTAGACAGAGCTGTAGCTTCAAGTTCTTGGTTGAATTCTTTTAAGGACGCAAAGTTAGTCAATCTCGAAGTGTCAACCTCAGACCATAGTCCTATATTGTTGGAACCAGTTGTTGCGAGTCTAACGCCAAGAATTAGAAAGCAAAAATTTGAGAACGCTTGGCTTAGGGAACCAGTATGCAAGTATATAGTAGAAGATTCGTGGCAGAGAAATCAGAATGAGGCTCTACAAGTCAAATTAAGCAGATGCCTGGAAGCTGTGTCAGCTTGGGGGCAAGACTTCACTGGCAATTTTAAAAAAAGGATTGACAAGTGTAAGAAGATCATAAGAAACACGAAAGGGCGAAGGGATAGAGAAGCAATTCAGAGAAACCAATGTGCCAACAAAGAGCTGTCAGAAATTTTCACCCAGCAAGAAATTTTCTGGAAACAAAGGTCGAAGCAACTATGGTTAAGGGAAGGGGATAAAAATAGTAAATTTTTTCATGCTACAGCTCGGGCCAGAAGGAAAAATAACCAGATTCAAACCTTGCTAAATGACAGGGGAGAGCAAGTCGACTGGGAAGGAGGTCTGCAAGGAATGATGGAAGACTATTTCACTAATCTATTCACTGCAACAGAAACAAGCTGGCAAACCGTAATCAGCTGCATTGAGAGAAAAATTTCAGACGTACAGAATGAAGCGCTTATGCTACCTATTGAAGAAATAGAGGTAAAGCAGGCGATTTTTCATATGCATTCTGATAAGTCTCCGGGCCCTGACGGAATAAGTCCGGGATTCTTTCATAAATATTGGAACACAGTTGGGGGCGATGTAATTCAAATGGTAAAATTCTTTTTTGAATCCGGTACGCTGAGCGATCAATACACGGACACTAATATTGTCCTGGTTCCAAAAAAGAAAAATCCTCAATACATGACTGATCTTAGGCCAATCTCGCTTTGTAATGTCAGGTACAAGATAGCTTCTAAAGTGCTAGCAAATCGGCTAAAAGGGGTAATTGACTTGGTTATCTCTGAAGAGCAGAGCGCTTTCATTCCGAGACGGATAATTTCAGATAATATTATGATATCATTTGAGATTATGCACTACATGAAGCGTAAAACTCGAGGCAAAAAAGGTTGGATGGCTCTGAAGCTCGACATGAGCAAGGCCTATGATAGGGTGGAATGGAGCTATATAAGAGCAATGTTAAGTAAGTTGGGTTTTTCTAACTCAATTGTTGATCTTTTTATGCAGTGCGTTACTACAGCTCGATATAAAATCACCCATTCGGGCAAGGAGTTTGGTAATATAATTCCTCAAAGGGGGTTGCGCCAAGGCGACCCTCTCTCTTCGTACTTATTTCTGTTATGCATGGAGGGACTATCAGCACTAATTAAGAACTATGAGCAGCGTGGTTTGATAAAGGGAATCAGTGTAGCTAGAGGTGCTCCGCCTGTGACGCACATGTTCTTCGCGGATGACAGCTATATCTACTGTCATGCCACTAAGGAAGCAGCTGCAAAAGTAATGGAGATTCTAGCAATTTTCGAGCATGCATCTGGTCAAAAAATAAACACTAGTAAGTCTAGTGTTTTCTTCAGTCGTAATGTTCAACAAGAAACCAAGATGGCAGTGATAGAAGTCCTGGGGTTTCATGAAGCTGGGTTGAACAGTCAATATCTCGGGCTGCCTAATTGTATGAGTAGAAATAAAACGGCAGTGTTGGGGTATCTGAAAGATCGAGTTCGTGATAGAATTCAGAGCTGGAATGGTAGTTTATTAAATAAGAGTGGCAAAGAAATCCTCCTGAAGACAGTAACCCAATCAATTCCCAACTATGCAATGTCCGTCTTCTTATTGCCTCT
>QRFB01005531.1:9132-19980 GCA_008931105.1 Oenanthe javanica
ATTTCATCCTTGGTGAATGACTCATCATCCTCAACTATTTCTTTTCTCTTGCTAGTTGAAGATTCATCATATCTAACACCACTTGCACTATTACCATGACTTTCCTTCTTCCCTTCTTTGACAGCAACATCTTCACAAGATTCTGCAACTTGCTTATCCTTGACCACCAAGGCAACAGACTTGTCTCTTTTCTGACTTTTCTCAATTTCCTCATCTTGCTATAGTTCCAACTCATAGGTTTTCAAGATTCCATACAGCTTGTCAAGAGTATATTCTTTAAAGTCAGGAGATTGTCTTATAGAAACAGTCATTGGTTTCCATTCCTTGGGTAAGGACCTCAAGAATTTGAATTTGGTATCTTCAACAGCATATAATCTTCTATATAGTTTTAGCTCATTCAACAGCTTTTGAAACCTACTATGTGTGTCATTGATTGCTTCACCACTCTTGAAGTGAAAGGCCTCATATTTCTGAATCAAGAGTTGCATCTTGTTCTTTCTTACTTGCTCAGTGCCTTCACATAGAGTTTGAAGAGTATCCCAGACTTCTTTGGAGGTTGTACAGTTGATAACATTGTTAAACATATCCTTGTCAAGACCATTAAACAAAATGTTCATAGCCTTTTTATCCCTATGTATTTCCTTCTCATCTTCATCTGTGTATTCACTCACAGATTTTGGAATGAGTTTGTCTGGTGCTTGAGTACCATCTGCATTCACACTTGTAACTATCTTCATAGGCACATGTAGACCTTTCTCTATGCAGTTGACATAGGAAGGATCAATGGATAGCAGATGCAAGTGCATTTTTACTTTCCAGGGAAAGTACTCTTCTTTTTCTAGAACTGGAATCTTCACTCCTGTGTCTTTGTGACCCATACTTGATGTACTTTAGATCTTATATTTCTGTATGTTGAAAGCTAGGCTCTGATACCAATTGTTATTCCCTTTAAGTACACTAAGTTTGTAGAAGGGGGGNGAATACAAACTTAAGAATTATTTCAGGTTCTTGCGGATTTAAGTTTGTTCAACAAAAGTTTTTGAGTGTATCGTAAAAGAGAACTAGTTGAACTAAGAATGTAATACTCATAAATTGAAAACAAGACAAGCAATATAAAAATTACTAGTGGATTGGTTTTTCCACTAGTGTATTTTTGCTTTCAATTAATCTTGGTAAAATTGCCAACCTGCTTACAAAGTGTTGTGTTTGAACTTTAATGCTTACATACACACTTTGCTACTATAGACTACTAACCACTATATAGTAGTTTTCTTCTACATCTATTTTCTATCGACTGATAACATTATAGAATACACTTTACAATGTTTACNACTCAACACGAGGCGCAGCTTATATTAGAATCCGAGAATCAAACTCTTCGAGGAACTAATCAACAGTTGAATGAACAGGTTGCTATATTGAAGGGAGATGTGGAAAAGGGCGTTGAGGACATCGTGGACGCGATTGGGAAGGGGTAAGAGGGATGTCGAAAACGTCTCATTGTTGCGGGCTTCGACTTGACGGGTCATACCTTTGAGGACTATTGTATAGACCTTGCGCTAGAAAGAACTTGTTAGGAATTATAAGATTTGATAATAACAAATTACTTAGAATTACAATAAAGATTTAAATTTCATTGTAACTGGTCAATGGATATATGACTTATAAATATCCATTGACTAGGAAACCAGTTATCAGTTGAAACTTGTTACTCAACTGATAAATTGCATTGTAACATTTGATTCATGTTTCATTATCAATTGATTGTAATGCTTCGATGGATGCTGAGTTCTGGTCAACTGATATCTATCTGACTTCAGTTTATTGCTCCTCAACGGATGTGAAGAATGGCTGATCAATTATAAATATTCTAAGTCAAAATTCTCATAAATGAATTGATCAATAAATATTGAAGTTGATGGATAAAGACACTGTTCGATGGATGAAGGTCAATAAAAGTCAAATCAATAGATCTCTATCAACGGATAAAGGCTATCAATGGATAAAGACAATTAACGGATAATGAGTCGATGGATAATTAGATTATCCATCGATACATCAATTGATTGATGGATAACCTATCCATCGATGGATAAGCAAATGAGGATCAACTGATAAGCTTTACAGCAATTATCAATTGATCAAGATTTCCCAAATTAGTTAAAGACAAAAGTGATAGGAACTTTATAGAAACTAAATCAATGGAAGATAGTCCTGTCAGGATTGTGAAGACTTTCAAGGCAACACATTGTTCAAGGAAAAGATCAAGACAAAGATTTTTCCAGAACAAGAAAAATGCAAAGGAAACTGTGAAAAGTAACTACAATCTATATTAGTGAATACATTGTAAAATGTAATTTTCAATTTGCATTTTATCAGTCGATAGAAAAATAGATGTAGGATGTGAACTGTTATATATATAGTCTTAGCAGTTCATTGTAACATAGGAGTGTGAAATAGAACAAAAATAAGAGAAGCATAGAGAAGCTAGAATTCACTGTATTGCTTTTCTCTTGTTCAATTTCATATCTTGTAAGCAGCTCGGTAATTTTACCAAGATCAATTAAAAGCAAAAATACACTAGTGGAAAAACCAATCCATTAGTAATTTTTAAATTGCTTTGTTTTGTTTTCAAAATATTAATCTTCAATTCATACTCTAAATAGTTTTCTTCACTATATATTTCCAAACACTAAATCTATCAAAGTACAAACTTGAATCCGCAAGAATTCTTTAAAATTCTTAAGTTTGTATTCAACCCCCCTTCTACAAACTTCTTGTACTTAAAGGGAAATAACAATTGGTATCAGAGCGAGGTTCGAACATACAGAAAGATCTAAGTACATCAAGTATGGGTCAAAAAGACACAAGGGTGAAGATTCCAGTTCTGGGAAAAGATGATTACTTTCCTTGGAAAGTCAAAATGCACTTGCATTTGCTATCCATTGATCCTTCTTATGTCGCCTGTATAGAAAAAGGTCCACATGTACCTATGAAGATAGTTACAAGCGTGAATGCAGATGGTACTCAAGCATCAGATAAGCTTATTCCAAAACTTGTGAGTGAATACACAGATGAGGATGAAAAGTAAGTACACAAGGATAAAAAAGCTATAAACATTTTGTTTAATGGTCTTGACAAGGATATGTTTGACAATTTTATCAACTGTATTCAAACCCCAACCCCAAACCCGAAACCCCAAAAACTCAAACCCGAAACCCGAAACCCCAAACCCCAAAATCCCAAACCCTAGACCCTAAACAATGTATTTGGTTAATGAGAATTCTTGCACGAGTTTGGTGTTGGATATTTCTTTTATGATGATACGAAGAAAGGGAATAAGAACTTTCCACTTCTAGCTCGTGTCAGAGAATGTATGTCAGCTATACAGTTCACTGGGAGCCTTGTTTCACTCAAAGGGTTTGAGCAATGCCAGTAACATGGTATGTCAGTTGTTTGATGCATATTTTAAATACTAATAAATCTTCTGATATTATTTATGTTTTAAGTTCCAAGTTTCCTAAATCTGTTTCCGTACATTGTCTGGAATTTTTGCTTAAATGTATTAATGGTTGTGCTTTGTAAATGGGATATATGGTTTTGCAAAATATGTTTGGTGTTTATGGTTTATTTTTTCTGGATTTTAACTGATGGCTTAATACATTGAAAAATTGAATTTGAGCCTCTTAAAGGGGCATTCAGGTTGAGGCTCAATCTTCAGGCACCTGAGCACTTCTTTGATTCTGATTTAGCCACGAAGCAGGGGTGGAGCCACGTGGAACTGAGGGTTCCCCGTGGAGTACCCTGAGATTTGCCTCCTGAGCACTTCTTTGATTCTGATTTAGGCACTTCAGGCAAGGGCGGAGCCACGTGGCATTGAGGGTTCCCCGCGAACCCTGAGATTTGCCTCTGTATAGTTAGTCTGTAGGATAAGTAACCGTACCCTGATATTTGCCTATGTATAGTTAGTGAGTAGGATAAGTAACCAGTAGTTGATAGGGCTACACTGGTTTGCTTGGTACTTTAAAAGTTCCATTATTTAAGAGGCCCTGGTTGAAGTCCCACTAGCGTCACCATTTTTTGATCATTGAATACTTAATATAACTTTATTATATAAATCTTGGGCTCACTAATTTAACTTAACATAAATATTATTTTCAATTCTCTCTCTTTGCAATGTTTTTGTAAACTACGTTGATTTAGATGATAAGCCAGACTAGTACTTGGCAAACTTTGAGCCTAGAGACGTAGATGCTAAGTTGGCAACTTATTTAAGTTTACTACCCTATTCTTAGTCCTACGGTCCTACCTGTTCTCAGGAACCTATGTTGGTGTCTTCCGGGATCCAGTATCAAACTTGTTTGGTGTTCGACGTGGTGGAGGCCAAGTGGCCTGCACGGGTTTATTTATCAAGAAATGTTATTTATATATGTCTAGAAAGTAGATTATTAAGGGGGTGTATTCAATCCTGATTCTACAGTATTTTTTTGGATTTTAAAAATTCGGGAGTATTCAATTAAGTACTTTAAAATATGGGGGTATTCAATCAGGATTTTAAACCGTACTTTAAAATTCATGGGTATTCAATCAGGATTTTAAATAATACTTTAAAATCTGGCGGTATTTAATCTGGATTATTATTAATCTATTAAAATCTAGGGGTATCCAAAAATATTTTAACACTGGTAGATTTTAAAGATTCATGGATTCTATTGGATTTTCCTATGTAAGTTTTATCTTTCAAAATTTCACATAAATATAAGAGATTCTGTTGAATTTAGCATTAAATCTGCGTGGACTCTGTGAACTAGGTATAGAATCTATCGACTTTACGTGAATTTTTAAATCAAATACAATCAATAAAAATCCATAAATTATTAATAATACTTTTAAATCTGAATCGAATACACCCCCTAAGTTTTAGGTCCATTGTTGGTCATCCACTTGAAGTTGAGGCATTAAATGACCTTGGTAATACTGTAATTTAATTAGTGGATCATATGATCGATGAATGCCCTGGGAACTTGGTCCGCACCCAGAAAACTCGGAAGATTGTCTTGACTGTCTTTTCAGCAGAAAAGTCATTCAGAGATAATTCTGGAGATTGAGAACCTCAGGAAGCTTTTAACGTGTTCTGGTAAGTCTTATATGTAGCATGTTAAACGAAGCACTGTACTAACTCTTGGAATTGAATTGGTCTTGTGTACGGTAGATGAATTGTAGTCTTTTTTTTAATATAAAATCAATTTTTTCTGTAAATTGTAATATTCTTTTGATATCTATTTAAAAATAGATTGTTTCTCCGTTTTACCTTTATTTTGTTCTCAGTGGCCTCATTTTGATACCCTTTCCTTTGTTATTTTGTTGCTCAAGCTGGGAAGTGTTTCATGTCGTGAAAAAGTAAATGCATATTGATTTGCAGTTAATCCAGTTATGGTGTCTGCTCGTGGAAGTGAAGGGGATTTAGAAAATGAAAATGTATTCGTTTTGTCTGCTTTACAATTCGAGGACAGAGTTTGGAAGATGCAATACAAGTATTTGAAGTAGCTGGGTATTGCTCGTGTTTCAAGAATAGTGGCTTTCCCACCAATTTCGAAACACTTTTATTTTAATTAGTTTGATTGTGAGACATTTTTTCAACATGTTAAACTATTTTGACATGTGATCTATGGACTATGATTCAGTTATAGCTTTCTCAAATGCCAATAATGTATTTGTTAATTTTGTATTTCCTACATCTCTACCTCGGGCATTTCTTGGAATTGAACTGTTATTTCGAATGTGTGCGTATATATTTGTTTGGCTTTTGGCAGATGTTTTTTGTTGCAGTTGTAAAATAAAATAAAAATAACATTTTATTATGTTCCTAAGTAAGACAATTGACTTGTGCAAGAGAACTCAATTTTTCGTTGGCGGGGAAATGCTTTTTTCTTTAAAGTTTTATCACAACATTGTGATTATGAAGAAGTCACAACCGAAAGTCCTCCGTCTAAATTCACTTATATATTTTAGTTATGAATTTTTAAAATTCAAATGAATGTATAATTTATTTGTTTTGAAAAAAATAATATTTTTGTTTCTTTTATGAAATAAAGAAAACAAAAGATTGGATTAAAATTTAATTAGATAAAATATAAATTTGTACAAGTATAAAAATATGCTACTACGTGTGCTAGGGGCAAAATAGGAAACTTATTACTTATCAATTGAATATACAAAAAATTAGGGGTAACAGTAGTAAGGGGTAAACAGAGTAAAGGTAAACAAGATAAAAAGAATGTGGAAGACAACGGTGCCGCCGCAACCCAACAACTTGACACTGCAATCGAGGTTGACATCGAGGAGGACACGTGCATCCCAAATGTTGCGCCTGCCACTCCGAAAAGGTTAGTGGAGGCTTGAGTGAGTTGGTGAATATGATTATAATATATGTCCTTTTTATGTTGCGCCCGATTGTTAATATATGTTAGCGGCGCGTGCCCGATCGTTAATGTATGTTATTATGCCTGATTGTTACCGTATCTATTTAGGGGCGCGTGTATAGAACATGTTATCTAAAACCCTAATTCAATCACTCACACACAGTATAGATTCATATATGTGTGCACCTGATTGAATTATGGTTTTTCAGTGTTATGCCATCTAAAACCCTAATTCAGTCACACACTGTGCGTATAGATTCATATTTATCTGATTGTTACAGTATCTATTTAGGGGCCCCTGTATAGAACATGTTATTTAAAACCCTAATTCAATCACACACACACAATATATGTATAGATTCATATATATATATATATATGTATGTATATATATATATATAGATATATGAATTCATTAAGCCCAATTTTTTGCCTTTTTTTTGAATAATTAGGTTAAGAATTCATCAAATTAGGTATTTTAACAAATGCCTGATCATATAATGATACTTTTTCATATTTCCGTCGTCGGCTTATATGTGCTGCTGCTGCCTCCTCCAACAAAGACCCTCCGAACCGAACCCCAAACTCTGTTGAAACACCGAACCCTAACCCTGTTGAAAAATTCAACATAAAGTTTAGCCATAAGACCATATATACATGCAATTTCCACATGTTTACTCCCAACTTTAATCTATTTTATTTTTTTTGCAGACCTAGAAAAGTTCAATAAAATTTTGAAAAGCTTTGAGATTTACCCCACCTTTAGGGGGGGACTTTTGGGTGCTTTAAAGTTCATCTAAAATAGCAGGGAAAAGGGGAAGGAAATTTTACATAAACTGGACAACATTGCTTACCTCAAAGCCACAGTTGGCGTTCTTTGTGCACTCCTCTTGTTGCTGCTGAGGAAAAGGAAGAACAGCAATAAAAAAGATAAGCTTGCTCAGAATCCACCTAAAGAGTGACGACAATTAGGTTTTAATTGTTAATGCAGTAAAGTTCTACATGATATGAATAACACATTAAAGTTCTGGCTACATATTTATATCTACTGTAATAAAAAATATGATGATCATCCTTTTCATACTAGTGCCACAATAGTGGCAAAACAGTGTTTGTGGGTATGTGCTTGTGTGTTTCTGTGCATCAACACATATTAAAGTAATTCTGCCAGTACGTGTGCCTTTATGTTCATACAGTAGTTCTGCCAATATTTTGATCTTTTTATGTAAGATTATATTCCCTCCATAACTTGGGGGTACAATCAAGGGATGTACTTGGAAAAGTATTTGTGTCCTTTGGATTGAATGTAACTTGCGTCACAGAATGAGAATGACCCGAGTACACACATTCAACCCTTCTCCCAGCCTCAGGGCTTTATAAGTATGTCATCAGCTGACAACAACACATAAGGAAGAGAAATATACATAAATTAGAATTCGGAACATACTTGTGAACCCTTAAGTTCAGACAAAAAATTAGAATAATTCATATACGTCATCATTCCCCTTAAAACCGTACGTAAACCACAAGCTACAAGATTACAAGATCAGTGGCAGTCATTACAGGGCTCTTGCCAGCTGTAAACTCGGACATGACCCAGTTTCTTAAATTAAAAACTTAAATTTTTATATTGTAAGTATACAATATTTTTAACTACTATGAATTATATTAAAAGACAGAAACTATAATAATATTAACAAGAACAAAATATAAATATAACAAAGATTTGCTCTTGCCATACAAAACATTAGAGAAAATTAAATTATCTTATTAGTTTAAAATTAAATGTAATAATATTCTCACGTTAGACTACATACCCCCAATTACTTAAACTGTGTAAATTTATATATTGCCCCCACTGAAAAATGGTTCTAGATCAAAAGCTATATTTCGTTCATGAAAACAAAGGCAGGAAATAACAACGTTTTGAGACGAATATATTATCATCATCTGTAAGCATATTAAAAAGTTACTAGGGTAGTAAATTACTGGAATTTATGTTCATACCTTGATGGTAGGAATGTAGGATCAAGGGATGCACTTGCAAAAGTATTGGTGACCTTTGGATTTCATTTAACTTGCATGACATAATGAGAATGACCCTTTGAAGAAACCTCCATCCCTTTTCCCAGTCTCATAGCTACCATAGTAGTCTGTGCGCGCCTCAAAAACTTTGACCTTGTCCATTTTATTGAAACTGTATACGTGACTAGATTGGGTGGTCTTAACTTGGTGAATCTTACTGCAAGGACAAAAAAGTGACATTCACTATTATATCAGTTTATAATCCTCAAGATGAATCGGAAACATACCCCAACTGAATATTCACATAAGGTACACACTCAAACATACGCAGCCTGCAGTAGTGAGAATGACAATTAAGTAGGCAAAAATCATTGTCACTGTCCATTCCTGAGACTGGAAATTCATATGCAAACAGTGCCATGGTACAAACTTGCCAGATTCCTGTTACACAACCATATGGAAAATCGTAAGTGACAAGCACTCGTTTACGATACAATAAATTTAAATTATTATAACAAGAAATTGCATATATATATTGTCTGTGTGTGTATGTGCGTGCGCGTATCTCTTCCTCAGCGCCTACATAAAGGAATTCACCCTTCCCGAGGCAAATCAGAAAACAATTTACACCGAAATTATGGGAAAATGCAGTGCAGGTGATAAAACAGGGAGCAGAATAAGCATAGAACAATATTTAGGTATACAGTAAAACAACATTCAGTTTGTATAAAAAGGTTATATATTAAAATTGAAAACAATACACATAAACTTCCCCTAGAACTCATATATCCATCATTTCCCTTACAAAAACCATATCTAAACCACAAGCTACAACATCAGCGGAAGTGCGGGGCTTGAATGTTCATTCAAAATCCAAACTCTTAAAACATATTGAGCCTGCTTGCACAATTTCATACCACTTAACTTGGATTCGGATATCTAACACTAAAAATGCACAAAATTGATACTAAATTTTGAAGTCACACAAGTTCTCAATATAAAAAGAAATGTAATCAATTAAAAAGAGATAAAAAGGAACAACCTTTAGTATTGTAAATGGGATTCCTCGCTCATACCGCAGCATAATAACAAGAACAAAATGTCAACAAAACAAAGAGAAAAAATCCATAAGAAACATTCCCAACAAACCATCTTCTCCTTTCAAATTGTGGGGTTGGTGAATGGGTGGTAGTATAAGATGAATAGGGTTGATTCTTGATGCATTAAAGGGTAAAAATTTATTAAATTAGGAGTAAAGTTATGACTTTTAATACGAATTCCTATGATGAATCCAGAGTAAATAAATAAAAATGAAACACCTTTGCTATTGTAAATGAGATTTTGTGCTCATAAACGGTGCATGATTTGAATGGTTAAAATCTTTTCTATGATTTATTGATCAAAATTTTTTGATTATAATAATATAGTATAGATGTGAATAGTTGGATATTAAAATTTTCACCCGTGTCGTCCTGATAATTTTCCATATAAAAAAAGTTATATTTAATATTTTTAACTTATTAAGAATTTAATATTTTATACATAATTTAGGAGTTTAATAAGAGACTTTTTGGAAAAAGCGATGGTATTAATGTGAGTTAAGAGGGTAATACGGGGCAGGTGGAACCCTAAAAAGACAAAGTAGATATTGATCATTGTGGACGGTGGCTATGACAATCACAATCACAATCACACTCTCAAATCTCAACCCGGTTGGAGCAGCTGGAGGAATGATTGGCGGGCGGAACTGCTTAGCTTTGTCGTCGTCTTCTTCTTCTTCATCTCTGAGACAAGTAGTTTCAATGCTTAGTTGCTCTAATTATAACAAGTATCATAATAATAATAATAATAATAAATATATTCATCCCCGTTCCCGTCCAGTCACCATTGCAGATATTAGTAAGCAGATTTCTTCTACTATCTCAGGAGAAAATTATTATAATAAGAAGTTATGTATGATGATGATGAAGAGCAAGGCCAATACAACCAGTAACTCTCCTATTCGTGGCCGTAACAACTTTGTTGATGCCCTGTCTAGAATCTTGGTATCCTTATTATCTTATGGACTACTTTTCGCTTTTACCATCACTTTGCATACCTTATATGCTACAAATTCTGCACTGGCATTCTCATATGATAGGGTGGGCGGATCATCATCATCATTGTTATCATTATCCTCATCGTCATCGTTATCATCTACCTCTCATTCCTCTTCCTCCAATTGCCAGAATGCTAGTCCATCTATTCACATAAATAGCTTGACCAAGTTGACTTCTGGATACAGCTTCTGTAGTCTCTTTACTTAGCCAATTTCGAACCTGTTAAGCCCTTAATATAATTTCTTCCACTGCAACCAAGTCAAATAAATATTTCCTTGTTAATTCGACCTTGATTTATTCTG
>QRFB01005531.1:27529-40265 GCA_008931105.1 Oenanthe javanica
ATATATATATATATATATATATATATATATATATATATATATATATATTAGAGTACTATTATTAATTGCATCAATAAATCATAATTTTTTTGCCTCGAGGTGAACTTGTGGATTATTAAAATCTTTGTATTTGGGTTAGTGTATCTTGAATTTATTTTTTATATGAATTTGGCATTTGATCTGATTTCGAGAATTGACTTTGATATCATATGGGACAATCGAGTCAAATTTTGAGGTTTTTCCGGTTAAGTAACCCTGTCACGCATAAATACATAATCTCATAGTGCACCGACTCAAATATAACAATTTAAGTAATACATCTTATACAGTACTAAAACAAAATTTACACCTATTTCGAAATAGGATTGAAATTGTTGTGCGTGTTACAATCATTAATTCTAAATTTTTACATAAATATATTTTAATATTTAAAATGTAGTTTTCTTAATAGTATTTATATGACGTAATTATACATGATGTTGATGTTAAATTTGAAATTTAATTTATTTTTAGCTCAACTATAGTCTCTATATTTAACTTAACTATAGTATTTTGCTTAAAAGTTTTCATTTATTACACAAATTCAAATATTTTTTATTTAACACAAAAATTATATTTTAAATTTGCATATTTACATATACGATAATCATTGATATGATTTGTAGTTTAAAGTTTACTTATTTTTATTATAAATTTATTATACAAAATATGAATGATTATTTTATGAATCTGAATATTTATTATATAAAATATGAATTGTTTTTTTGAATTTAAATTTGTATATTTATTGTATATATATAAGAGATAACTCTATCATATAAATTTATTTATTTTTAAAAAATTTGTAAAATAGAATTATATGACTTCTAATATAAATTTTTTACACTTTTATNTAAGAGAGAACTCTATCATATAAATTTATTTATTTTTTAAAAATTTGTAAAATAGAATTATATGACTTCTAATATAATTTTTTTACACTTTTATTAGTTTTATAATAAAACTATTAAGATTAAAAGGTTATATATTCAATGCACACAATTAATAAAATAATATGATTTTTTTATTATTTATATAATTAAGGGTATTATAGTAATATTACTTGAATAAAATAACTCATGATTTTTTAAAATAATATGACATATAAATACATATTATGCGCATGAATAAAAACACCTCCGATGAAGAGGTCATGCGGTAAAGAGATGTATAAGTTGTGATTTGTACAATTTTGTTTTTAAAAAACTTTTTTTTAATAAAAAATAAAAAAGAGCAAGTTAGTCATTTCAAATCATGATGAATAAAATGTCTCTTGATTAAAATGACTACTAATTAATAAAACATATAATATTTTTTTATTTTCATGACACGATTCATACACACATACACATATTATGAGTATGATATTAAACTTATGTGATAATGTGGTATACTGGTAAAAAGATTTTAAAGATTGTGGTTAGCCTCAAGTTCAACTCTTTTTAACAATATTTTTTAAATAAACAATTAAAAGGATAAATTAGACATTTCAAATCATGAATAAAATGTCTCACCTTAACCCTTTTTCTCTCATTATACATAGATAGGAGAGATTGTCTCATATGTTCCTGTTCCACATTCATTTGGATCTTAAATCAAATGTTTTAGAAGTTAATACATACATGTTTTATGATGGTCTGATTAGAACACATGAATGAAGGTAAATAAAACTGAATGAATATAATAAAAACTAGGAAACAAAATGTTGGAATGGAGTTCATTGTAGATGAAGATTTTATTATAATTGATGTGCAAATGGAAATAGTTGATTATTATTCGTTACTTCAATACATAATCGATAAACTTCTTTGATGTTGTACCTGACCAAAGTTTAGGGGGATTGAACCCCCGACATGTTACAAACTTCTCTTAAATTTGATTTGATGATAAACTTTTCCTCTCTTTAAGGTTTGAATTTAGTTCATATGAATATTTTTTTTAAAAACTGGTGGTTATATGAGCTGTGAAGACTCGTGAATTACTTGACTTGAACAATATTTCATTAAAATTAATAATTCGTGATTAATTAAAATAATATTTTTAAATCTGAAATTTCATGATAAATTTAGATATTGTATTTAACCCCCCTTCTACAATATCAGGGACCAACAATTGGTATCAGAGCTGGTTGATATTTTAAATATCATATCCGAACCAAATATTCGGCAACTCATACAGATCTCAAAAATTATTTTTAATTCGAAATAATTTTTATTCAAAATATTTTTTTCATAAAAATTATTTTTGATCAAAAATTATTTTAAGTCAAAAATTAAAATATTTTTTTTGAAACACTTAATTTTTAATCTTATTAAAGATGAGTACACAAGAAGTGACGAGCATTAAAATTTCACAGTTTGATAAAGATCACTACAATTTGTGGAAGCACAAAATGCTACTATTCATTGGGATTGTCAATCCCAAGTATGCATTAATTTTGGTCAATGCTGTTGAACCCCCAATAACAGTTATTCTCGAACACGAGGTAGATGGGGTCGTAATTCCTCACAGACAGTTTCTAAAAAGTCTAGCTGACTACACAGATGAAGAAAAGGAAGTTGTGTCCCATGACAACAATCTCAAACTCATATTGATAGAATCCCTAGACTACGTCATGTACAATCACGTGGTCAATTATAAAAATGCCAAACAGATTTGGGATACAATAGAGATAATCAACGAAGGGACTGAAGAAGTCAGAGAGAATAGACTGGAAATCCTGACCTCCAAGTATGAGCAGTTTAGATCCAACCCTGGCGAGGGTATCTCTGAGGTGTTTCAGAGATTGAATAAATTAATAAACGAGCTCAACCTCAATATGAAATATTATCAGAACCAGGAGGTCAACATGAAGTTCTTACTAACATTACCCGAGCATTTGGAACACAGGATCGCAGTAATCCGGGAGTCTAGGGACATGAAGGAGGTAACCCTAGAAAGACTCTACGGAGTATTAAAGACATATGAATTGGAACAGATCCAGACCAGAAAAATGTATGGAAGAGGTAAGGTTCTGAGTTCCTCCAAAGCACTGATAATGGAAGCACTAGAGAATATGGAAGTGAAGGCTGTTGTACCTTCAAATAAATCAATGGAGTATGTGGTTCCAGAACTTGGACATACTTCAGAAATATAAGAAGACGGTGAGTTCTACTCTTTCGAAGAACTAGATCAACTGGAAGATGAATCTCTAGCTATGGTTGCCAGGAGGTTTGGCAATATGAGATTCCAAAGAAACTCCTCCTACAGAGTTAAACCAAATTTTGGAAGGTTCCAAAAAGGAGGTTCTTCTACAGCTGTATCAAAAAGTGGCTACAAGACCGACTTAGTTGATAGAAGCAAGTTTCGTTGCTTCAACTGCAATGAGCTAGGCCACTTTGCAACTGAATGCAAAAAGCCAAANTATAATCACATTTTATAATATATTCGTCGCACTCGTTAAACGTAACTAATCGGGACTAAAATATTATTAAAATTATCGGTTTATTACACTTAGAATATTTATAATTGATCAGCCATTCTTCACATCCGTTGAGAAGCTATAGATTGAAGTCAATAATATCAGGCGACTACTTCATAGCATCCATCGAGACAATACAATCAATTGATAATGAAACATAAATCAAATGTTACAATCCAATTTATCAGTTGATTAACAAGCTTCAACTGATAACTGTTTTCCTAGTCAATGGATATTTATAAGTCATATATCCATCGATTAGTTACAATTAAAATTCAAATCCCTATTGTAATTCTAAGTAATTTGTTATCATCAAAACTCATAATTCCTAACAATCTCCCCATATTTATGAATATGTAAAATATGCATAAATTTTCTGTTGATGATAACAAAACTCCTAAACATTTTCATGCTAGCAGGAATTACAATATTGACAAAATTAATTTTGAGACAGAGTGATCAAATACCAGTAGTAGATGAATTCTGATAACTTTGATGTTGAGTCTGAATCTTCTACATTCTTCTTCTTCCCCTTGACTCATTCATCTTATCTTCGTTTTCCTTCACCTTCCTGTATAGGGATTCCTTCAAAATCTTCTCATCCTCAACCCTGTAGTCTAGTTGGCTTGCAAGATAATTCAATTCCAGATTGGGCAGTTTGTCTATCTCTTGATAAATATCAATGCATTTTTCCCTGCCTTCCCTATCCTTATAGATCATCATATAGAATGGTTCATGAAGTACTTTCCTTCTTTCAGGGTTCCAAATCTTAATTCTGTCATCCCTTTCTACTTGAATATGTGTCTCCCTTATCCTCTTCATCTTCTTAAGGATGGCTTTTCCTAGCTCTTCAGTTAGATAATATTTTATGTTGAGCATAGTGTAGANGGTATTAGTACCCAAATCAACACACAGCAACAAACCAAGCCTAAGCTATGAAATCGAGAGGGAATCGCAAAGAACTAGAGAGAGATAAAGTACACAGGAGCTGAACAAACTGATGTAGAGCAAATGAGAAAGAAAGTGGGCGGTGGTTGTTATATAAAAGCTAGGGGTAAAATAGTAATTTCACAAGCTGAGTTTTCTGAATTAAAACAATTAAAATTCGAATTTTGATATAAATGGGGCACAAAAATAATTTTTATATTTTTAAAATAAAGATCATGAATTTAGAAGCTCACTCATATTTTTGAAATATTTTTCTGATGAGTAAATATTTAAATAAAAATCTTTGAAGTTTTAGCACAGAAATAGAAAATAAGAGTAGGAAAATCATAAAAATAATTTTTGGGCTCAAATAAAATAAAATTTTATTTTTAGAAAGTCCTAGAATATATAAGGAACATTTTGGAAAAGGTTTCATGATTTTTGGACATTCCAATAATTAAATATGGAATTTAGAAGAGAAATATTTTCAGGATAAAATAGGATTGAGAAAATCATATAAAAATATTGAGACTGAATTAAATAACACCACTATTTTTAGAAAGTCTTTAAAATCACATAGAAGCTACATATAACATTTCATAATTATTGGACACACCAATAATTTTATAAAAATCAAACAGTTACTCAATTAAGCATTTAATCTATGCACGCAGTTTCACAGATACACATGTAAACATATAATTGACTTTCTAACAGTTAAACATAGTTGACTTGGTCAACTAGAACACATAATTAATATAATCACATTTTATAATATATTCGTCGCACTCGTTAAACGTAACTAATCGGGACTAAAATATTATTAAAATTATCGGTTTATTACACTTAGAATATTTATAATTGATCAGCCATTCTTCACATCCGTTGAGAAGCTATAGATTGAAGTCAATAATATCAGGCGACTACTTCATAGCATCCATCGAGACAATACAATCAATTGATAATGAAACATAAATCAAATGTTACAATCCAATTTATCAGTTGATTAACAAGCTTCAACTGATAACTGTTTTCCTAGTCAATGGATATTTATAAGTCATATATCCATCGATTAGTTACAATTAAAATTCAAATCCCTATTGTAATTCTAAGTAATTTGTTATCATCAAAACTCATAATTCCTAACAATCTCCCCATATTTATGAATATGTAAAATATGCATAAATTTTCTGTTGATGATAACAAAACTCCTAAACATTTTCATGCTAGCAGGAATTACAATATTGACAAAATTAATTTTGAGACAGAGTGATCAAATACCAGTAGTAGATGAATTCTGATAACTTTGATGTTGAGTCTGAATCTTCTACATTCTTCTTCTTCCCCTTGACTCATTCATCTTATCTTCGTTTTCCTTCACCTTCCTGTATAGGGATTCCTTCAAAATCTTCTCATCCTCAACCCTGTAGTCTAGTTGGCTTGCAAGATAATTCAATTCCAGATTGGGCAGTTTGTCTATCTCTTGATAAATATCAATGCATTTTTCCCTGCCTTCCCTATCCTTATAGATCATCATATAGAATGGTTCATGAAGTACTTTCCTTCTTTCAGGGTTCCAAATCTTAATTCTGTCATCCCTTTCTACTTGAATATGTGTCTCCCTTATCCTCTTCATCTTCTTAAGGATGGCTTTTCCTAGCTCTTCAGTTAGATAATATTTTATGTTGAGCATAGTGTAGATTTTCCTTAAGATGACATAGCCTTGTTCCATGACTTGATTAAATGTGAAGGTTGAATGTGATCCATCTTCATAATCAATGTGAAGTAGATCAATATCCCTCTTCCTTTGACCTTTTACTACAATCATTCCTTCAATTTTGATTGGCACAAAATTCTCTGATTTGGATTTAAACACCTCTATTTCCTTGGTTTGACCACTCCCAGATGCTTAACTCTCAAGCTTCAACTCCTTTGGTTTCTCCTTCATGACTACCTTTTCATCAACAACAAGTTTTCTTTTTACTCCAGAAGTTTTAGGTTTGTCTATAGGTTTGTTTGCTCTTTGTTTCATTCTTGGCCTCCTTTCACCTTCTTTTCTTCTGGCTTCTCTAATTAGCATATCATCCTCCTCAAACTTGCTTTGCAGTTGAATGGCTAGTTCTTCTTGTGACTTTTCTTGTTGATCCCTTTCTTTCACACCAACAACTTTTGCCTTGCTCAATAGTTTCTCACCTCCACTCATGGCATAATTCTTCTTCTTTCCCACTTCTATTAATATGCCTTTCCCTTTTCTGTCATCAGTCTGTGAGCTACTTTCATCTACCCTTATTTCTCCTTTCTTTACTCCCTCAAGAATTTCTNAAGTGGGCGGTGGTTGTTATATAAAAGCTAGGGGTAAAATAGTAATTTCACAAGCTGAGTTTTCTGAATTACAACAATTAAAATTCGAATTTTAATATAAATGGGGCGCAAAAATAATTTTTATATTTTTAAAATAAAGGTCATGAATTTAGAAGCTCACTCATATTTTTGAAATATTTTTCTGATGAGTAAATATTTAAATAAAAATCTTTGAAGTTTTAGCACAGAAATGGAAAATAAGAGTAGGAAAATCATAAAAAACAATTTTGGGCTCAAATAAAATAAAATTTTATTTTTAGAAAGTCCTGGAATATATAAGGAACATTTTNGGCATTAAGGCAATTGCTCTTGTGCATCAATCTCCTTGTTTTTGCTGGTAATTGAATCAAATTGCCTTACAATTTGTTGAGCCAATGCCTTCATTGGATTTGTCTTTTGAATAACATCCTCTGTAGTCTTGATCACAACTTCAATCTCTCTTCTCCTTAACTCTTCCTTCTCCCCTTTTTTATTATCAGCAACAGGTTCTTGTTCCAAGGAGTGAGAAATAAGAGGGGTTTCTAAGAGTCTGTTCAGAAGTTTGGTTTGAGTGACTTGATTCTTCAAAATTAGGTCCATGCCAACCTCCATATTAGTCACTCTTTTCTCCAATGCCACTACTTTGTCCTTGGCTGTAGACTCAGTATCAAGCATTTGCTTGATTTTTGTTAACATTGTGAGGCTGAGTCTTGAATCAATGGTGTAGTCAAAATGTGTCCTTGAACTATCAATTTCTTCCCTGATCTTCTTGAGTTCATACTTGGAACCTGTTACAGGCATCTTTTGGATCTTCAAGTTATTTCTGTAAAAGTTGAGGATTCTTCTGTGTATAGGATCCTCTACATTTACTTCAGCCATAGATCTCCTGTAGTGTGAAACTATGGCCATTTCAGTGTCAGCCAAACTAGTTTCATCACTAGCCATTGCAGGCTCCAATAACTCATCATCAGAACTATCTTCAAAATCTTCAGGATTCATGTAAGACACATCATCAGGCTGTCTTGCCAAATTCTCTTTGCCACTCCTGAATTGTTTTTCTGTTTGCACTAATCCTAACATCTTTCTAGCCTCTTGATTAGTGGCTGTTGCCAATTCTTGGTAGTATAGATCTTCATGTTGAATTGTTGTAGCATCAATATTGAATTCAATCTCATCATCCACCTCCATGTGGGCATCTGCAACTCCTGCAGGAACTCCATCTTCACCATTTCCTCCATCTCCCCCTAACTCCAACCCCAACTCATGAGTGAGTTCTGCTGCAACCTGCTCAGTTTTAGAAGTTGATGCTTCATGAGATGGTGAAATTGGTTTCTCTCTATTCTTTTCTCTCTCACTCTATTCTCTCTATTTTTGCATCAGGATCTTATCCTGGATTCTCACCTCGCCCTCACTATTCTCTCCTTTTGCATCACCTGCTAAGGTGGAACTCTCTTTGCTCACACCCTCTCATTTTGCCAACTCAGAAGAAATTTAGGGCCTCTCATTTTCACAATTTCCTTTTGCCAAGATGTGCAAACCTTGCCTCTCACACACCCTCACCCACTCCACTCAATCCTAGTAGAGTTTTGGCCACTTGAATTGTTTCATTGGATGATTCATGAATTGGAATTAAAGTGTCAATCGATGGATAAGAAATATCCATGGATTGATGAATATCCGTCGATTGGAGCTGGTCGATGGATGTAAGGATATCCATCGATGAAGTGAACTAGTCAATTGATATTGGAAGTTATCAGTTGATTGAGTAATATCCATTGACTTGTGAAAATTATCACTATTTTCCTGATCAACAAAGGTGTTAACCTTATTTGGTGATACAGGTGATAGTGTTGGCTCCACCCTGAGTTGCAAAGAGGGTGAATTTGAAACATTGAAGTTGTCAATCAACAAAGATTTTGAAGAAATGAATTTTGAAGGAGATTGAGGAGTTGAAATAGATAGAGAATGGGGTTGTGCCTCAGGAAAATTCTGAGACACATCAAAAGAAGAAACTGAAGGCTTCACCAAATTTGCATTTGGTTTTGCATGTGTGTGTGTTCCCTGTGCAATGTTATTGTCCTTCTTTTTCATTTTGTATGGTTGAATTACTTTGTATCCCTCACCCTCATCAAATGGTCCTGGTTGAGACCTCTTTTCAATAGCTACACCTTGTTGAGAAGGTGCAACTAGGGATGTGTTTAAATCTTTTATCACAGCCTCAATCTTTTGAGATATTGGGCATGTGGCTGGTTGGACAATCTCAAACTCTCCTTCCTTATTCTTCTGGCTTTCTTGATGGTGGCCAGTTCCCTCACCCTTATCAACCACCTTCACACTCCCCTCAGTTGTTTTTCTTTTCTTAGTTTTTACAACAGTAGTCTTTTGAGAATCTACTGAGGTGGTTTGTTTAGATTTGTTTTTAGAAGGTTGTGCAACTTGGCTAGGAGGGATGGTGACATTTCCAACTCCCTCCATTGTTGTAGAAGGCAAAAGAATTGAGATACCAGAGGAAGTAAAAGATAAATTAAGTTTCTTGAGATATACCTGCGAAAAAGGAGGATAGATGAGGCACAATTTAGGGTATAAGTTGATTCTCACCAAGTCCTTGAAGACCCTTTTGTTCTCTACCAGGTCTCCATGGTATCTGTCACTTCAAAATCTCCAATTGTATTTTGAATAAATAGCATAATGAATCTAGCAAAGTAAATATTTTCTTTTCTAGATGCTTTATTTCTTAATTTAGTAATCAATTCATTTAGGAGCAGGGTGCTAAGATCAAAATATTTATCAAACAGGATAATATAAGCAATTTGTTGCATACTTGTAGTAATAACATCCAAATTACTTATTTTTCCAGAAAATACCTTAATAATAGCATCAAAGAAATAGATCCATTCTTTTCTTAAATTCTTTCTAACTACCTCTCCTAAACTGTATTCTGATTCAGCATAATTAACTGCAGCAAACATATTCCTAATTTTCTCATCATTAGGTATGGCATCACAATTGTTACTTGAAATTTCTAAGCATTCAGAAATAATAATGTTATTAAGAGTATATGTCTTATCTCTACAAGTGTAAGAGATTACCTTTCCATCCTTGTATATCTCTGCAGGCTTCCAGAATTCTTCTGCAAGTTCGCACACAATAGCAGGTGCTTCACTTAGAGCCTTTGACAACTTGCATTCATTAAGGAATTTCATCAATGGATGAAAATCTATAGGGGCATCCTCCACAGTCATATACACTATGAAGTTGTTTTGCTTAGGCAGAAAAGGATGAAGCTGTTACATTGTTGAAACTTAAAGAAAATGTGGACACATTGACAGATGCTCAATCAACACTCTCAACTACAGTCTCGGAAGTGGTGGCCAATGTTAACTCTCTCAAGAAAGATTTTGAAACTTCTAGTTCTACTCAAGGCACCACACTTCAACAAATCTTCAATCAACTTGCTTTAATTCAAGTTTTACTTTCATCAATGCCTGTGTCTGGCCAAACATCTCAAGTTTAAGTTCCTACCCAACTCCAGCCTACTCATTCTTCATTCTTACCCCTACACCAAGATATCAACCCTAAGGGGGAGAAGAAAAAGGAGGAGATTGAAAGACAAAGGGATGAGATAAAAGCTAAGACACAAAAAGATGTAATGACCATACTAAGAGAGGAGGCCAGGAAGCCACTTGCAGATAAAGAGTTTATGCTGAATTAGAAAGCAATCAAAGAAAATGTAAAGGACAATCATTGGAATTATAGGAGAATGCTGCAAAATAGTATCTACATGGTGAGAGGTGTGAGGATTCAAGTTAATGGTGTAGAGGTCGAAGTACCAGTAGTGCAGATGGAATCTGGATACTACAGGGTATCTCTAGGACTGTTTGATGGACTATCTTATACAGAACTAGAGTGCTTGCATAAAGCTGTAGAGAATGTGACAAAGGAAGACAATGAATTGAAGAACATGCTAGGCCTTTTATTGCCCAAAGCACTTCTTGAAGCCTACTGCAACCCTGATGGGATTCTCTACATGACCAAAACAAACACTCTCTCACTTCAGAATTCCTTAGCATTTAAACCCTGACAACAGAAGCCAAATCATCAGTCTGTTGGATTTGTTAAAGAAGAAGCCGGTGATTAGAGAAGAAGACAAGGTAATTATGGAGAAGTTGAGAAAATTTATCAATGGTCAAGTGTCAGATTTTGCAAATGATGAGTTGAAGAAGAAAAGAAAGGATGATGAAGACAAGGGACAGGGAAAGGGAGATAAGAAACCTGATTCCAGGAGTGATAAGGATGGTAAGAAAGATGAAAAGAAGAAAGAAGGTGATGACAAGAAAAAGATAGATGTGTCAGGAAAAGAAAAGACATATGAAAGGAAGAAGTCTTCAAAGCAGCAAGCTATTGGTGTTCATTCTAGTACACCTATCAAAATTCGGGGTACTAGTATGATTCCAACAGTTTCTGAAACTGCTATGATCCCAAAATCCAAAGAGCCAAAAAGATTTCTATTCAAAGTGACTGCCCATGGATTGATAAGGAAGGAAGTGAGAAAGAACCAAATCAAGAATTTGAAGCCATGTCAACAGATCAAGGTCAACTATGCTACAATAACAAGATTCAAGAAATCTACTAGTTCATTGCTAGTTAGATGTCCTAAATGGAGAAAGCAGCTCATTGTTCCTNTCTAAATGGAGAAAACAGCTCATTGTTCCTAACAAAGGTCTACAAGTCAAACCCATCCAAGAAATGGTTGAAGTTGACAAAGTAAAGATTAAGCAATGGAAGGCAGATAGAATTAGCAAAGTTGAAATAAATGACAAGAGAATGTTTGTGACTACTATTGATGGGGAAACAAATCTTTTCATCATGACAACTCAAATTCAACCACCCATGACATTAAAAGAGTAATCAGTATGTTTGACAAGAGGTGCATGATAAACAAATTGAAAATGATGGAAATGGCTGAGTACTTGGCTAGGAAGTACCAAAAGAAAATTGATAAAGTTAAGTACTTGAAGGAGATGGTGGAAAAGAAGAAGAAGGAAGATGAAGAAATAGAGAGATTATCTGAAGAATTAAGAAGACAGGGTAAGTGTAGAGTATTCAAGGATCTTGATAGAGTTGAGTTTAAGTTGAGAAATGGGGTGACAACCAAAATTAGACTCAAGTTTATCCTTGATTACCCTGTGCAAACTCTCAAAATTGCTGCTGAGATATTAGATGGTGCAATTCTAATTGAGGAAGTCATGGCCAGACAACAAATCCTCCATGCTTCATGTTATTGAAGAGATCAACTCAAGGAGAGAGAAAGAACAGAAAGAAAGATATGATCAATGCAGACATCAACAAAAACAAAATAGGTAGGCTTGATATCTTGTATTAATTTGTGAAATTTGTCTTTTCCCAAATTAGGGAGATTGTTGGACCAAATCAAGTCTACTCTATGTAATTATTTGTCTTGCTGTAACATATTTTGTATTGTGTATTAAGTTAGTGACTTAGATAATTCAATGTATTATTACAGTTAGAAGTGTGAACAAATTGTATTTCCAAGTTGTAATTTAAAGTCATAGAATAAATTCTGTTAAAAGATTCAAGTTGAATCATGCAACTAGACAAAGAAGGNGTTAAAAGATTCAAGTTGAATCATGCAACTAGACAAAGAAGGCTACTTGAAGAATAAGGAATGCAGATTGAAAATTTTTCTAAGGCAAACTGTTCATTTGAGAAGTCACTACGTTCGAGAAGTCAGAAATATACAACTAGTCGAGAAGTCTCAAAACTATTCGATCGAGAAGTGTTATTTCGAGAAGTCAAGGAAATGAAGCCAATTGAGAAGTGTGAAAATATCATACATTCGTGAAGTCCAGAATAAACAATTCGAGAAGTTAGCCAAAGGAGCATTCAAGAAGTGAAAGGCATAGGTGTACTAACTTGTAACACTTAATTACTATGTAACTCAACTAGAGA